>JAQFYB010003160.1:0-20674 GCA_034694085.1 Pogonognathellus longicornis | reverse complement strand
CCCCCCTGTTATATCTCAGTTTACACTAGATAAAAATCAAAAATTATTCAATGCGGTTAAATACCTATTATATTCGCGATGTTCACTGGAATTTCCTTCAAAACCCCCTCTGTTATAAATCCTAGATCCGCCACTGCTCAAGTCTATCTTTTTCCTCAACCATTTCTGCTCAGTGTTTATAGAAATGCTAGGTACCTACAAAAAGCAATAGCAAGCAACTATCTGTGCCTACATTGCGTTAGGCCCATACGAATTTCTACACCCACAACCTTTTCTTCACCCTGAACATGATTTCGCCTGCGGCGCGCATTTTCAAAGCGCTCTGTAGCCAAGTTGCAGCTAGTGCCAAGAATGAATTTTATGCACAATGTAGATTAGGTTCTGATGAAACTGATTAGCAATTTTCATCATTTACACTAGCTGCTACATTAATCTAACATGTTTCTCCCAAAGAAGTTTAACATGGGAAGCCCTACTCTCTCGGAATTCAAACATCCAATTTATCTTCCTCAAGGTCCAATCTATCTATAGCCTATTCGTATGCTTTCAGTATTTGGTCATATACAAAACTTGTGTAATTATTATAATAACATATTTGGTATTTTTCAGCCACTTAAACAGTTTGGTGAGAGCTATTTTATTCTGATTGCTTGTCAAAACATTAAAAATAATTATGTTTTTGTCGAAATGTTTTATTAGGCTCCCAACCTATTATTACTGTAACTATCAATTCAATTTGTAGACAAAATAAAGTTATCTGCAAACGTTCATTATTCATCGAAGGCGTAATGTAATAATGTCACAGAATGTTGAATAGTTTATATTTTAGAATTTATTTTTTTGCTACAGTCAATAGTGGTGAGAAACATTTATGCATTTATATATTTATTGATTACCTATAATATTATTATGCTCAACAAAAATACTAATAGTGTAACTTTAAAAATCCGGGAGGAGGCTCAAGCCCCTAAGCCTCCCCCCTCGGTACGGTCTTGTATATATCTGATAGTACTAAAGATAAAAACATAATATGTAAATTATATGCATGTAAACGCTCGTATTGTAAAAAAGAATGCATTATCCCAAATATTTAAAAATATATTAGTTCTATGTAAAAACTATATTCCTTTTCAACTTCATTAGTCAATTTTTTAAAACATAGAATTCATCTAGTCGTCTTCATGTTTCTTACATTGTGAGCCAAGAATGACTTCAAACGGTGAACCTGGAATGGCTTTAAATGGCGAACCAGGAATGGCTTCAAATGGTGTACCAAGAAAGGCTTCAAATGGTGAACATACTGGGCATAAAAGCAGCTTTAATGCTTTTTTAAATAATGTTTATTACTTATATAGTACCTATACAATTTACACACTTAATGTCTGGTTCTGATACAGTGTTTTATCAATTGTGTCAGTATATTTCTATACGAGAAGGTTAAAAATTTTCTATTGCTTTTTCAATGCACGAATAAAAGATAATTTAAATCCTTATTTGTTTTTACCTTGCCTCTACAAATATCATGCAGAAAGGGTTTGTTTTTGTTAAGTACCAGGCGCTGATTCCTTAAGCAGTCCAATCTTTACCTGTGAAACTTTTTTAATTTGCCTACCGCTAATGATGTGCCTCGGGCTAATTTCTGTCCTAGCCCTTGCTAAATTGTAATTGCGATTTTAATTACCGTAGTTATATCATTTCAAAATTTCATTAGCTTAGTTGGTGCACCTGAGTCTTAGCTTAAAGAAAATGTTTTGCTTTGGTAGAAAATGAGCACGAGATCCTAACACACGCTGATTAGGGTTTTTTAGGCTTTTTTACATGTTTTGTTTACAAATCTCATGACAATTTTACTATAGAAGATATTAATTTAGAGAAGAAACCATAACAACGCATATAAAAATCAATATTTTAGTTCTAAGCTATTCCTGATTGGCGAATATTTTAGTGCCCATCTATTTTTTTCTGTACTTTTAGTGATTGTATTAAAATCGTAATTTTGAGCCGCGGCTCCCACACATTTTCAATTTTTATTGAGACATTTGATAGATAATACGATAATCGAACTTACTCCAAATTTGTTTGTAAAGGGTGGGAACCGCGGGAAGTTTTTTTAAATTACTGTACCCCATTTTTGGGGATTTCCCATAAATTGACTAGATATTTTCGAAAAAGTGAACTATACAAAATGTTCCTTTTAATAAACTAAACATATGTGATGTCTATAATATTTTGGAATTTCCCTTTAGTATGCGAGAAAAATGCAATTATACATGATAATTGGTCAACTCTGACCTGGCTATATAAGTTCGAAACTAAAAATAGTTCACCAAAATGGTCCATAAGAATCTGATAGAGCGAATTCTAAGTATTTAGAATACAAAATTGGATATTGGTATGTTGAAAAATAAATTACCCCCCAGCGACAGTCAAACTGCGATTTCAGAACTAAAGCATATTACCTATAATTTGTATTGCCAAATGGTTATCATTAGGTATCCCATCATTTTTAATTAAAAGTTTTAGTTAGATTGTAATGGAGTAGTTACACTACTCAGGTATATTTATACAACCTAGCTGTTAGATTAGTATGTATTTTATGTTTATACACCTGGTAGTTTTTATACTAGTTTGGATAACTGTTTAGTTTTAAAGAATTGGACTTCAGGAATTTGTACTAATATAACTATAATCCTTTGTGCGAACATCTCGAGAATATATAAATTTCAAGAAATCATCAATTAAATTTATATCATGACCCAGCTTACAATGTATGTATATTAATCTATATAATTAAATCTAAGTTTGTGATTAGATACCTATTTACACTTAACTGTATTGTTTATAATATACCAATTGTACATTCAAAGTATTGTATAAACCAAATATCTGTAACAATCGGTAAACTCTGTAATGAGAAATCCTTGTGAATTTTTGTAAAGTTTGATCGTAAATTGATATTTTAGTATGTAAGCAAATGATTTTTGAAATTGTACACTGTGATACTGAATTGCTGGCTCTGTGGGTAAATAATCTAAGAGAGCTATTAATAAATAAACTACTACTACTAATTAAATCTAACTAATCTCAAATATAATAAATATATTTAACCATTATCAATAGTTTTAATCATAAATAGAGTAAGCAAATCTAAATTTTACATTGAAGATATTAGGTATTCTTTTACAAATATTCAAAGCCGAATATCAATATTCGTTTTCTTAAATCATGATTTGAAATTTTTTATGCACCTAGTTTCAATTGTCAAAAGGATTAATCTTTTTTAGGCAATAATACGTTGAAGTAATAAATACTGGGAATCCACTAGCAATTAAATATTAGAAGTGTTCACAAAATAGTAAAATAAATAGTTTTATATTTTTACGAATAAATAAACTCATTTTTTACACTTAGTTATTCTGAAAAATATATTTAGATTCATTTGGAATGAGAAGCAGAATTCTCTACAATTTGTAATCACTTTTTGATGTGGGCTGTTTTACATCACTATGTAAGTATCATTCAAATTTTATCATTTTTTAACACACATTCTTTATTTTATAACTTACTATTTTTATACATATAACCTCCTTAATATTTTCCCATGTTTTTTTGAATTATTTATTTTTCATTACAGAATATGAGTATTACAAACAGTATAAGTATCAAACGAAAACAAAACTACTTACGTAATACAAAATAGATATCCTATAATATCGGAGCATTGCCTTTGGATAAGTTTTTGTGTATTTGCAGACAAGTAAATATTTATAGTAGTATATATAGGCTTTAAAATATAATTTAATTGCACACAACTCTCCAGAATTAGTTTCCTTGTTAAATATAATAATAGTTTCTAGTTTGTAAATTTTTTTTCACAGTACCTTAAGTAGTAAACTTAAGTAGCAACATTAGATTTCTGAGTTATACCACTAAATCTTAGTTTTATATTAACAGCTGCAATCGCTTTTCTTAATAGTGATTTACTCAGATAGCTTACTTTACACATGAACCATATTAAGCCCTCAATACTTGAACATATTTGAGAATGCAAATGTATAAGAATATTCTTTAAAACACTTATCATTGACAATCTATGACAAACGCATACCTCCGTAAGTAACAGAAAAAATGCTACAATCATTAGTACTAGAGTAATAACAAATATTGAATAAATTCCATTCCATAGCTTTATTGCTTGCGGTTTCTTATGATCAAACTCGATTTTTTCTGCCAATTCAAATGTTTCTCTATTATGTGCTGAGAAAATGATACCACTCATAAACTGGGTTAAACCTGACGTTATTAATTTTGCTGATGACCGGTGTAATAGATCCTGAAAACGAAAATAAAGTGTCCAGTATACTCGTTCTGTACGAAATGGTTCGGGTAAAATATGGCAACGCAGTTTGCTGTATGGGGTTGATTGATATTCATACAATGTTTTGAGTTGAAAAAACTTCTTTTGTTCCATTTCAAAAGCTGTTATACTTTGACTCACCAACTTACTGAAGTGTGTTAATTCTAAAATACGAGAAGTGAGATTATACTTAGCAAACAATTCGTACACAATTTGATCATCATTAATATTTCTATGATCGGAATAATATTTGAACCCGTTATCAAGGAGCTGAGGGAATGTTTGAAATGGTTGATATTCAGTGGGAACAATAAATTCTCCAGTCACTGCCGATTCATAACATATTGATAAAAACCAACCAGAGAATGCAAAAAGTAAAACAATTTTTTTGGAATTGGCAGTGTGATCTTGACTAAGAAGTATAGCAATTCCAGTCAGCCAAGACAATCGTAAGGAATTCTGTCTTAAAGTTTTAGCAATGCAATAATTGTGTAAATACGCATATGACGTAATCAACAAGTACGACACACATATTAAAATCCAAGAGGTTTTGTCGAAGCCAATTTCCAACCATTGCAAAAATACAGACGATTGGATTTTCTTTTCTAGACAATACAAAATGTGTAACGGCCATGTTTCTCTGAATACACAGTTTGTGTTAGGGTCATCGTGTGGGTAAAATACTACAGTAGGCTGAATAACGCCATTAATATTTTCAAATTGTATTTTTCCATGTTTATTCAAATAAACAGGTGTAAAGTTCAAATGTTTAGCAAGCAATTCAATTTCATATTGCTGACTTAAGCAAATTCCATTGCTTAGCCGAATGCTCTCATAAACTGTATTACACTTTCCAACTTTAATCATTTTCAAAATTATGGGTTGTAATAAAACAATACATTTCAACTTGTATTTCTTCGGTTTTTGATTCATCCATGACTCCCAATTTATTGACTGTATTTTATCATTCCGGATTTCTATGAGGTGTTCACTAAATGCTGATCTCATGTACAACTTTGTTTTCCAACCGTCCTCAATGAGCAAGTGCGCAACGTGTGCATTATACCATTGTGTAAATTTTTTAAACTCATTTTCCCAGAATTGGATGCCCATTGAAATACGAAGTTGCGTGTAAATGAAAATAAACTGGCTTGTCTCTCTATTTCCTCTAAAGCCGTCCAAGGCTTTTGTACAAGAAATTATTTCAACTGGATCTATGATTATATTTATGTCACATTTTTCTTTGCTAATCCCTTCAACTGTCTCTTTCAGTGTAAAATTCCCATTTTGAGTTTCTGCATATGAATAGATGGTCCAAGGTTGAAAATGTTGGTTGGCGTAGAGAAAGGGCTCAAGTACAGTCGTAGTACGGTACAATTTTAAATGAAAATCACAATTTTGAAAGTAACTCAATTTTAAATTAATGGGAAATTTGTTTTCGTTAGTTTCCAAAGGATTAGAGGGTGGAAAGAGGCTTATTAATATTAGTAATAACATTTTACGAGATCGTTGAAGAAAAATTTTGAACTTGATTTTATTGTAAATCAGTTAGTGTTTTTAGTACTCTGTTTATAAAACTTATGTTTTCTTGATGTTATCCAACAACAATCCATTGTATTTCTACTGTTGTAATTTTATGATTCATTGGCATGGCCAAATGTTAAGAAATTTTGAAGTTCTAATTGTAGTAAATGTTCAAGCATCAAAGTATGGGGATACTAGAGTCTTTAATTATTATATTTACTGTCCAACAACAAGTTAGTTAAGAGTTTAAGTTTTTTTATATTTCGTATTTTTGTAGACCACCTGTATTAATGGTGCACTATAAATGAGCCCCTATTATTTACTCAGATGAAGTGTATTATATAGTAGGTATATATAAAAGGTCTGTTTTTGAAAATGACTGACACATAAGAGTCCAAAAGGGTGCAAGTAGAATCGTTCCTACAAGAAATGTGACGAGTATTCCGATTTTGAGTATTTAAAATAATCCAAAACTATGTTTTTCTATGAAGAAATGTGTTTTATTTAAAAGGTAATGTTAGTTAAATGATTTCAGTATATGAGATGCATTACTCAATTATTTATTACTGCTTTTACTGTTTCTGCTGTGTAAATGTGTTTATAGTTTATTCACAATCTGTTGTGTTTTGTTTCTTTACGAATATTAATATTCAGTTATGAGTGAATACAGAATAGATAAAATAAAATTGAAGAAAAAAATGTCATGTCGTGACAAATATGTTTTAGTGCTCGAGGTTATTAAAAACCGGTTTACGCTTAACTTGTTATTCCTTACTTTAAAAATAAAAAAGATTCTTTGAGATTATTTATTTTATTACCCCAGTGATACTGGTGGCTCACAAATTTCTTGTCCACTTATGATTACAAAAAATGTACAATAGCTAGAGAACTAAGCTACTACTAAATACAAAAGTGGTTTCGTTTGAAACATTAATATGCCTACAAAAAAAATTGGCAGTCTCTAAATGCTTTTCAAGTTTCCATGAAAGAAATATTCTCCCAATAGACAGCAATACATGTAATTGGAAGTTGATAATAGTTTTAATTTGTCCGAAAAATTTCAATTGTTTTCTTAAGCATAGCATGTTACTATCTATATGTGCATTACATGTATGTGTAGTCATTTAATATTTCATTTTGTACTTGCAAAAGTTTTCAATGAGGTTCTTACTGTTTTGAGCCCCACTTTAACTAATAAAATATCAGCAATCCGCTTGTTATTGATTAGAGCAAAGATAATGTGCAAATATATTGTTAAAAACAAGTTTAATGAGTGTGGTTTTGCACTAAACTTTCGTGACGTAATTACATATAAGTTTTAACTAAAGCATCAATTATTAGTTATTTAAACGGTTCCTCATTTCTTTAGAGGCGAGACCGATTCATTTGTATAAATGAGTTTTATTTCTATTTATTTTGGTCATTTTTGTCATTTTAATCTATATATTTATGCTTTTTAAAAGAAATGAAATCAATCTACAGAAAAGCGAAATGAATTTTGTAACAGATTAAGTGACAAATCTTTTTATCATTTGTTCTGACACTCATTTATATGTATGATTGAAACAGTCCCACCTCTAAATTTGAAATGAGGAACTGTTTAATTTACTTAGTAAATAGTAATGCAAGAATTAATTTTAGGTTTTGTTATTATGTAGTGTTCCATTTTGTTCTTCCATAGTGGTGATAGTCAGCATTCAATAATTTGTTAAATAAATAATGAAAAAATTTGCCAATTGGGTATCTGCTTAGAATTTCTTACATTCGCTTTGATACAACTTATTAGAGTATATATTGTATGCTTATCAACCTGGTAGCTTGCACGTTTATACTATTTTAGATACATGGGTTGCATTTTTAATGCAACGTCTTAGTAGGCGTTTCTATTTCGTTTCTTTTTAAACTGGATAAACCTGTAAAAATACGGATTATTATAATATAAACGAATATACGACAAAATTTGGAAGATTACATTATCGACAAACATGCATGTAGACATTTTATATGCAAAAAGTTGAAATAAATCATTTCTATTTTATAAAATATGAGCTGTCAATACACGCAAATTTCTATTACCGTACATTTTTTACTCCAAGATTACATTTTCAACTTTTACGTTTTTCAATGTTGTAATTTGTGGTCAACTGATGTAAAAACTTTATACATTGCTTATGAATGAATATTCGTATTTTTCTCTACGGAATAAGATTTTTTGTTTCCTGTAAAATACATATTTTTCCGTGAATGTCTGTTGTTACACATCTCCCGTACTTTTAACCCTGGTACATACACTATGAAGCAGGTTAGACTACTATTGATTGTGTATTGTACTCCAATCAAAAATTAGGAAGAAATTGCATGGAGAGAAAAAAAATCCTATTGTGTATTAATTATAGTTTGGAAATTGAATATAACTATTCGACGAATGCGAAATTGTTTGGCTTTTCTTTTCTAAAAATTCAACTAGGATTACAAAGAGCTCTCGCCAAACTTGTTATATATAGTACAGGGTATTTCGTAAGTCATACGAAGTTTTCAAAATTTAATATCTTATAAACTAGACAGAGTTATTATTTGTGATAGGTATATATATATCAATCGAAAGGGGAGACCTCAGCATTCATTTTAATATATGGGTTGTATAACTTTGATAAGTTTAAGGGGCCGGGATAAGGCTTCATAAAAAATGGTCCTACGCCATCCGTGTTAAAATACACTACACATTAATATATTTTTTTCAACTGGCCGAATAATGAATTGCAAATGTTTTGTTTTCTTCGTGATTTGAGTAGGAAACATGTCACCCACTCATTTTTCATAGGCAATTATTTCACCCACATTAAATTTCCAAAGTTAGGCAACAAATACATGAAACTGACCGTTGAGGTCTTCCCTTTCGGATGATATTTATTGCAACTCATAATTCTGTTTGGTTTATGAACTACGTCAGTTCAAATCAAAACTGACTTTGGTTTCAATACGGCGGAAGACCTTTGGTTACATGGTTACAAAAACTGTTTATTAAAACATTTATAACTAGAGAACTACTTAACGCTACTACAAAATTAGTTTCGTTTGAAATAGTAATATGCCTACAAGAGTGCTGGTGGAAAAAACTTTTTCTTCCCGGCATCCGTGGCAGGCACAAAACCTTCCCTATCAAGCCCGAAAATATTTCCCGGTAAAGCGGCCGCCTTCGGCGGCTGCGTCATGATAAAATATTTGACCAATAATAATTAAAGTTAGTATTCAGGGGAGAGGCAAAACAATATGTGATGCACAATAGCACCTGTTATCGCGCGAATAATTTGAGCTATATTAGGCCCAAAACAATCTAAAATGCATCAAATGGCGCGTAGCGCCAAAATTATTGTACTCTTTTGGTAAAATAACCTATTTTTTCCGATTACTGAAAGAGCAATTTCTCCCTTCTCACCCCTAAATACAGTCTTGTAATAATTACAATTTTTGCAATAACCATTATTTGTTACTACAAGATTAGATTTGCAACCAAAAAACTGCTTTGCAGACCTCACAATATATATATCTTATATGGATAGTATATTGTCTTACATGGGAGAAGCCTAGATTCAAAATACCAGAACACTTTATGAAATTGGGAGGGAGGGTTCATGTATGGCTAATGCCTCTAATCCAGATAAAATTAACTTAAAGTTAAGAAATTTTAAAAACTCGACCGATTTAGATGAAGTTTTATATTTACGGATTTAAAAATATGACGATTTTGATAAAACTACCCAAATAGTGTCTTTCGCATTCCTTCGCGCTTGCAAGCTTACAAGTGTAATATCTGATATGAAACTATTTGGAAGAAACTTACTTTTTGGGGTTGAAAAATATGTCGAGTTCCATAAAAATATCGACATTTTGTTTGGCGTATTCTTTCGCACGGCAGCGTTTGCGCGCCTATGACACAAATCTCTAATATGAAAGATTTGGATGTTTATTTTTTGTCGGTTTTCAATGTCGATTTACATTAAAATATCGAAATGATAAGATGTTTATTATATTTCTTTGCGCGCAAAACCTGTAAGACAGACTTTCATTTTTCAAAATTTTTAAACTGTGTATTATAATTATAATGTTATGCTGCGTAATGTAATACTGATTAAATCATTGATGTCATGTTTGCTAACCCCAAAAAATAAATGTCAATCAGATCCATTTATATCAAACGATCTAGATGGGAATCAGACAGAATGAAACAAACCATTGCTAGGTTAAACTAAAATCAATAAGAGTGATGTCGCTCCACCCCCTTTTGCTGAATTTTGGTCCAGTTTTTTATATTTACAGAGACTTTCTATTTGTTTTATTTGCGTATACGATAGGTAATACTGTAGAGGTAGGTAGGTATATAGTATAGTTATTTTCATAGGATCCCTAGGCCAAAGCGACTTTTTTTGAAATTGGTGGACCGCCGATTAAGCTATAACGTCCCCATTTGAGGACCGATCTAATTTTTGAGATAGCTTTCTTCCCTTTCTTTTGTTCTACTTCTTCCCTTTTTTCCCCATTTTTCTTTCCTTCCTTTTCCCCTTTTCTTCCCTTCCTTTTCCTCTTTTCTTCCCTTCCTTTTTTCCCTTTTCTTCCCTTCCGTTTCCCCCTTTCTTGCCCTCCTTTGCCTTTTCTTCCTGATAAGAGTGGAAATTTGCGACTTCGCCGCAAATTTCCCGGCATCCTAGATGCCAGGATGCCAAGGTTTTTCCACCGGAGTACAAGAGAAACAAATTGGCAGTCTCTAAATGCTTTTCTTGTTTCCAAGAAAGAAATATTGCCCCAATAGACAGCAATACATCTAATTGGAAGTTTTAATAATAGTTTTAATTTATCAAATAAATTTCAATTGTTTTATTGGTATGGCAGCTCTGCAAAATTTATCAAATTGGAATTTTTGTTACTATATGTATGTGCATTAAACGTATGTACAGTCGTTTAATAAATCATTTTATGCTTGGCAAGTAGAATAGGCAAATGTTTTCAATGATGTTCTTACTGTTTTAAGCCCCACTTTAACTAATAAAATATCTGCTATCCGCTTATTATTGATTAGTGCAAAGATAATCTGCAAATATAATGTTAACAAGTTTATTGAGGGTTCTTTCAATTTTTGGTTGTATTGTTAGCCAAGACAAAACAAATAATTTCGTATTCTTCGAATTTTTATAATCGACTTCCAAACTATATTTAGTAGACATGTACGTATGTAAGACATGGTCCGATGTCTTACATACATTAGTTATTTAATTGGTAAATATATATAGTTATTTATTAATGCTAAGATTGTTATTATTATTAATAATATTAAGACTTTTTGGTTTTCTGTAATGCTTCATTTTGTAATGCAATTTTTGTTATCAGAAGGTCTCCAACCATTTTTTAGTAATATTTTTAACTAATATGCAAAATGTAATAATAGGTTATAGTTATGCTATCCTGCTCTGATATATTTTATACAATCTGTTAGATTAAATGTACACAGGGTGTACAAGCATACTTACGATATGGTTATACATACCGTAGCGTCAGTTTTTATACTATTGCTGTATAGAAATTTTTGGCCAATTAACTGACACCTAATCTTTTGTGCGAACAACTCGAGAATAAGTTTAAAGGAATTATCAACTAATTCTATATGATGTTATTTTCCCGCTTACATAATCAAATTATATAATTATACTTGCATGTCCATTATCAATATTTTTAAACATAGAGTAAGCAAATGTAAATTTTACATTGAAGATATTATTAAGTATTCTTTTATAATTTTTCAATACCGAATATCAATATTAGTTTTCGTACATTATATTTTGAATTTTTTATATATTTTTACTTGTCAGAAGGTTTGTTAATTGCTCTTTAAAAATATAGATCTTGTTTGCTTTTTATTTTTCATTTATATATGGAAATATAGCTCTTGCTTTTTAAATTGATGTAAGTGGATGATTCTGATTAGTATATTACATACACGGATAAATGGCATTAAGTTTTTTATTTTTGAATTGATTTTATTTTATTATTAAAGTATCTATTCGTAACGTCGTTCATTTACAGAAATACGAACGTTAAAAATATTATTGGTCAAACAAAATTAATTAATACAAAATAAAAATACAAAAAATGGAAGCATTAACTTTGGATAAATTGTGGATTTGTAGTAAAGTAAATATTTAAAGCAGTATACACTTTCAAATATAGTTTAAAAATACTTTTTTTTAGAAAAACTACTCTAGTTAGAAATGGGAAATACTTCTGGCTTGTAAATTTAAGTTGTACAGAACTTTAAGTAGTAAACTTAACCTTTAGACTATAATATACTAACCCAAAATGCTTCCGCCGAGCTACCCATAAATTATTTTGGAAATTGTACATTTTAAAATTCGGAAAAGGAATTTCTTTGGTGGATTTATATTGTGTTGATTATAAACTAAAACATTTTTGCAATTGACGGAGGATTACGTAAGAGATTTTTGCAATCGGGGCTACCGTTTTTGATATATTCTTTCAAACACTACAGTGGACTATGGTTCATAGCCCATCAGTAGTCAGTAGTCAGTAGCAGAATAAGTAGTAACATTATAACACCATTTTAGTGTGGTGTGTTGTACTTAAAACACTCATATTTTCATTTTATATTAACAGCGCTAATCGCTTTCCTAAAAACTGATGTACTTTTCAAACTTAATTTATACATGAACCATTTGAAACCCTCAATAAATAAACATATTTGAGAATGCAAATGCATAAGAAGTTTCTTTAAAAAACTTATGATTGAAGATCTATGATAAATACATACCTCAACATGTAACAGAAAAAATGATAGAATCAGTAGTACTAGAGCAATAACAAATATTGAATAAATTCCATCTGTTAGCTTTATTGCTTGTGGTTTCTTCTGATTAAACTCGATTTTTTCTGCCAATTTAAATATTTTCCTAGTATGTGCTGAAAAAAATATACCACGAATAAACTGGTTTAAACCTGACGATAGTAGTTTTGTTGATGACCGGTGTAATAAATTTTGCAAACGAAAGTTAAATGACCAGTATACTCGTTCTGTACGAAATGGTTCGGGTAAAATATGGCAATGCAATTTGTTGTATGGGATTGATTGATATTCATTCAAAGTTATGAGTACAAAAAGCTTCTTTTGTTCCATTTCAAAACTTGTTACATCTTGACCCACCAACTTACTGAATTGTGTTAATTCTAAAATACGAGAAGTGATATTATACTTAGCAAACATTTGATACACATTTTGATTATCTTTGATATTTCTATATTTTGAATAATATTTGAACCCGTTTTCAATGAGCTGAGGGAATGTTTGAAATGGTTGATGTTCAGTGGGAGCAATAAATTCTCCCGTCACTGACGATTCATAACATGTTGATAGAATCCAACCAGAAAATGCAAAAAGTAAAACAATTTTTTTGGAATTGGCACTGTGATCTTGACTAAGAAGTATAGCAATTCCGGTCAGCCAAGACAATCGTAAGGAAGTCTGTCTTAAAGTTGTAGCAATGCAATAATTGTGTAAGTACGCATAAAACGTAATCAACAAGTACGATATACATATTAAAATCCAAGAGGTATTGTCGAAGCAAATTTCTAACCATTGCAAAAATACAGACGATTGAATTTTCTTTTCCAAGCAGTAAAAAATGTAAAACTGTCGTTTTTCTCTGAATACCGATTTTTTGTTACGGTCATGGTATGGGTAAATTATTACATTAGGCTCAATAATGCCAGCAATATTTTCAAATTGTATTTCTCCATGTTTATTCAAATAAACAGGTGTAAAGTTCCAATGTTTAGCAATTACTTCAATTTCGTATTGCTCACTTAAGCAAATTCCTGCGTTTTGACGAATGCTCTCATAAACTGAATTACATTTTCCAACATTAGTTCTTTGAAAACCTATGGGTTGTAATAAAACAATGCACTTCATTTTGTGTGCACTGTGCGGTTTTTGATTTCTCCATGACTCCCAATTTTTTGAATGTATTTTATCATCCAGGATTTCCATCAGGTGTTCACTAAATGGTGGTCGGATGTACAACTTTGTTTTCCAGCTGTCCTCAATGAGTAAGTGTGCAATATGTGCGCTATGCTGTTTTGTAAATTTTTTAAACTCATTTTCCCAGAATTGGTTTCCCATTGAAATACGAAGTCGAGTGTAAATGAAAACAAACTGGCTCGTCTCTCTATTTCCTCTAAAGCCCTCCAAGGCTTTTTTACAAGTAATTCTTTCAGCTGGATCTACGATTATATTTATGTCACATTTTTCTTTGCTAATCGTTTCCACCAATTTTTTCTGTGTGTAATTCACATTTTGAGTTTCTGCGTAGGAATAGATGGTCCAAGGTTGTAAATGTTGGTTCGAATATAGAAAGGGTTCGAGTACAGTCGTGTAACGGTACAATTGTAAATGAAAATCACAATTTTGAAAGTAACTCAATTTTAGATTAATGGGAAAATTGTTTCCGTTAATTTCCAATGGATTAGACGGTGGAAAGAGGCTTATAAATATTAGTAATAACATTTTCAGAGATTGCTTAGGAAAACACTGGAACGAGTTACTGGATTTTATTTTAAAGCTAATGTTTTTTAGTATTTTCTATTTTCAAAATTTTGTTACCTACGTTATGCTTCTATGAAGTTATGCATC
The DNA here is from genome assembly GCA_034694085.1 of Pogonognathellus longicornis. Taxonomy (NCBI): domain Eukaryota; kingdom Metazoa; phylum Arthropoda; class Collembola; order Entomobryomorpha; family Tomoceridae; genus Pogonognathellus; species Pogonognathellus longicornis. The sequence continues at coordinate 6,101 of JAQFYB010003160.1, read as the reverse complement.
AACAATCCTTTGTATTTACCAAATTACCATTGTAATTTTAAGGTTCATTGACACGCCCAATATTTTAACAAATTTTTCAAGTTCTATTTGTAATAAAAAAAATCAAATATCCAAGTACGGGGATTCTGGTTTTCAGTAATTATATTTGCAGTCCAACAATAAGTAAGGTTACGTTTTTTATATTTCATATAAAAGATTTTGGAGATCAATCGTATTACAGTGCACTATAATTGAGCCCTTATCTTTTTACTTAGATGAGGTTATTTAATATTTATGAAATGTATGTTATTAAAAATGAGTGAAAGCAGTGCAGAGTTCAAAGGTTCATGAAGAATCGCTTCTGCTTATGAAATGAGACGAGTATTCCCTATTTCAATTATTTAAAATAATTCAAAACAACGTCACTCTATGAAGAAATATGTTTTGCTTAAAAGTTAATTTTATTTGTATTATTTCAGTAGGTATTTGAGATGTATTCCCCAATTATTTATTACTACCTTTACCGTGATTATTGTGTAATGGGTTTCTAATGTTATTCACGGTCAGTTGTATTTTTTGCGAATATTAGTATTCAATTGAGAATACAGAATAGGTATATAAACTCGAAAAATATGCGTTTGTGCTCAAAGTAGGGTAACTATGTGCTCAAGATAACTGGGAAACTGGGAATATTGGTTATTTTAAAAATGTTTAGTTTTAACTTGTTATGGTTATGTTACCAACTTTCAAAATAAAATCGTTTCGGTGAGATTATTTGTTTTATTAAGCCAGTGAAATTGGTGACAGTTTGGTTTCTATCGATTAAACTTAAATATTTTCAACTTCGCTGTTATAGTATTCATGCTTTTGATGATAAAAATGAATTGCAAAAGTGTATGATTATAGTTGCAGCTTTATTGAACAGTTTTAAAACGGAATTTTACATTATCAATTATTTGAATGGCTAAGGTGGGGTTCAAAATTTGCTGTTCAACGTTTAGTTACAAAAAAAGTACATCAAAACATGCATAACTCAAGAACTAATTAAGATATCTACTACTGTTAAATACAAAAGTGGTTTCGTTTAAAGTTTAAAACATCAATTTGCAAAGTCAAATTATATAAGAAAAAGTCTTCAAAAAAATTGGCAGAGTTGGCAGGTCTACGGAAATTAATCCATCGCCCAAACTATTTTAAGTCTGTCTTTAAGGTTTAGTTTAGATTTAATGCTCTATGAAAAGTAATTTGCTTCAACTTATCGTAAAAAAGGTATTAGAAAAATGACATTTTGTTTCATATTTCACTTAGAACCCATTTTCAGACACGAGGGGAAGAGGTATTGCCCCAATAGACATAGCAATACATTTTTTAATTTATCAAATAAATTTCAAATGTTTTTGAGGCCCACCTTAACTAATAAAATATCTGAAATATATTTTAATTAGAACAAAGGTAAAGTAAATATATATTGTTAACAAATCTAATTAATGAGTGTTCTTTCAATTTTTATTTAGTTGCATTTATAGCCAAGGCAAGACAAATAATTTTGCATTCTTCGAATTTTTATAATGGGTTACCAAACTTTATTTAGTAGACATTAGGGTTTTTCCTTTCAATGTTTTTTCTTGATCGTTTTTGCTTAGAGTACAATGCGCAATTTGCCATCAATAATATAACCTGCTTCATAGTATACGTGCTACACAGCAAATGTAATTGTTCACAATTTTAGTATAACCATTTTACAAAAGGTTGTTCAAAATATACTCAAGTTGTCAAGTTCTTTTGCTTTTCTGTATTAGTATAATTTGTTTACTCAACTTTGAGTTAATTTAGATGTAAAAAGGGCCAACTCGTGCATTGGGTTAATACCCATTAACATTTGGCTCTGTATTATTCATTTCAAGCGTGTCGCACATACTCATACTTCGGCGGTTGCCCCGTAAAATCAAGGATTCTAAAAGTTGAGATGGAATTTGAGAGCGATACATAAACACGCCCGGAGTGTAGAGCTCTATAATGTTTAGCTTTCATTGATACTCATTCCCATCTCTATTTTGTGCACTAATAATAATTTTTTCAAACTTTTGAAAAAATTATTAAAATCGTAATTTTGACACGCGGCTCCCACCCATTTCCAATATTTTACTTACACATCTGATAGATAATACGATAATCGACCTTACTCCAAATATATTTTGAAAATGGATGGGAGCCGCGGGGCATTTTTTGAAATTACTATACCCCATTTTTGGGGAATTTCCCATACGTTGACGGTTTTTGAACAACATGAAATATACAAAATGTTCCTTTTAATACACTAAACATATTTCGTGTCTATATTATTTTCGAATTTCCCTTTAGTATGCGAGAAAAATGCAACGATATATTATGATAATTGGTCAACTTTGACCTGGCTCTAAGTTCGAAACTAAAAATAGTTCACCAAAATGGTCCATAAGAAACTGATAGAGCGTATCCTATTCATTTAGAATACGAAATCGCAATGGGATATAAACTGTCAAACATTAATCTTCTCTTTGCGACGGGTGCATGCAACTGAGCATCCCCTGAGTTTATACACGACCGCCATAGCAAAAATTAGCCGACCATCATTATACACAGATACACCACACGTTTGCAGATTTCAAGATGATGTCAATTCACTTATCTAAAAACCTTTAAAATACTAAATTGACTCCTTTTTCATTTTCTTTCCATTTTTAATGTGAACATTGCATTTACATTTAACTTTTTAATCTAATTTCAGTAATACTCAATAAAAACTGCGTTATAACTTGTGTAATTCTAAATTAGCGTTTGTTTCATTTTCTTGTCATTTGTAAAACATAATAATGCAGTAACTTTTTCAGCTGCTTTTATTGAAAATGATAAATAAATAACACATTTTTCTCAATGAAAATGGCAAGAAAATGAAAAACGCTCCGATTTAGTATTTTAAAACTTGTCGAACTGTTTTTAGACAGGAGTATTGACTTCATGGGCTGCGGAATCGTGCGTACATGGGTCAATGTCTCATCAACAAATGCGCCATGGGAACAACGTTAACATTGGTCTTGCCAAATTTAGGACAGTAGTTATAAAAAAGTATGTGAAGCATGCAATATTTCGTTGACTTTTTTACGAATCAAGTTAAAACTCCCAGACAGAGTTTTACAATAAAATTGCTAAAAATTTAAAACATCTTTCGCGCTACGCACAAATTTAATGCATTCTATGTTCATTGCATGAACTATTTCTCGACTCGTGAGATAAGCAGCGCATTTATACTTCTAAAATTAAATCATAAATGAGGCGCCATGCAATATTCAAACTGTTGACACTTTCGTGCTTTATTATTTATACATTTGTCCACCCACCCCTCTTCCGCGGCCCCTGATTGACATCAACGTTAAAACTGCTCAGATAGATATAATAATGGTCGACGAACTTGTATTGTAAATGTATCGAAAGATAGACATCAATGTTTTCCATGTGTTTTTAGAAAATCGTCAAATTCCATACTGCCCTGTATACAATTCAAACCTTTTTATCACCGGATTAGGCTCATTAAAACTCGCCTCAGGGCTTTTTGCTTTTTCACAATTCCACACTATTTGTAAGGGTGCGTGCAGTGCTTAACGTTACCATTTTATGCAGAGGACTTATGTTTAGAGTACGAAATAGTTTATAATACTGAAATAATAATTCTGAAATCAGGGAATATGAATATAAGCAGCATTTATACCCAACCTAATCATATCATTTGAAATCATTTTCATGAAAAAGTGGGAGTTTAACCCAGTCCAAAACATGGGATCTTGATTAAAAAATGATTAAAATAATCAGTTGTCATTTCTCGTCCCAAACCAATCTAGTAAACATTAAACAGATGGGCTTTTATGGCACCCGTAGCCATAAAATCAATATGCAATATGCCCTAGTACTTAAAACATCAAACTCATATAATATACAAATACACTCCTATGTAGCCAAAGTTATATCCAGCATCATATTATAATAATGATGTCATTAACGCATTATAAACTATTTCGTACTCTAAACATAAGTCCTCTGCATAAAATGGTAACGTTAAGCACTGCACGCACCCTTACAAATAGTGTGGAATTGTGAAAAAGCAAAAAGCCCTGAGGCGAGTTTTAATGAGCCTAATCCGGTGATAAAAAGGTTTGAATTGTATACAGGGCAGTATGGAATTTGACGATTTTCTAAAAACACATGGATAACATCTTTCGATACATTTACAATACACATCTGTTACATGAACACAAAAACATTTTCTCGACTTTGCCAAAATTTTACACATGAACAAGTTAGAGTATTAATAGGGTTGCCGGAGTAAGGTTAAGAGAAAATGTTTTACAGTGAATCCGTTGTGTACATGAATTTGGTTTTTCAGAGATGAAAGAGAATGAGGAGAGCGTTTAAGTTGGGGAAGAAGATTGGAAGAGTAGTATTTTATTTTGTTTGTTGACAGTGGGATGATAAAAGTGGATTGGAAAGGATGCGAATTTCTGACCTCAATCAAGACAGAGCACTCTGCTGAACACCCTGGTGCCTTCAATTCAACCACTCTTCATCTTCTGCATCTTGTAGTCCATCGCCCACTACCAACCACGTCAATCATCAAGTAATGGACCAATGTAAAATGTAAATAATCGTCTCCGTCTCCCACCGCAAATTGTCTGCAGCCTTTGCAGTGTACACTGTGTGCACCAGACCAGTCATCGGCAGCATTGACGGCAAGCCTCGAGTTGAAAAGCATCAGGAGACTATATTACCACACAAAATCAATTTAATTTGCATTTTGACATAGTGTAATAGAGTTACTTAGATACGCGATTAAGGTAAATTTTAATGTGCTGATTACCATAAAACGAAATAAATTGCAATCTGGTAATATCATGGGGTACCAAATGGTACCCGAATTTAACCATAAATAGCTTGTAAGTAATATGTTTTTTAACACTAAAGGGACCGTGGTGCGGACACGCTGTCCAGGCGAAATAGATTTTTTCAGTTTTGGTATAGGAAGTGCCCTCTAAATATTTTTTTAGAAAGCTGGGAATTTTTGTATAGGTCGGTCACATTACCTTACACATTATATTCAAGGCTCAAAATATAAGATCATATTGGTTGGCCTACAAAAATTTTCAAAGTTGACAAGTCCAAAATTTTGCAATGTATAAGAGCCTATAGAGTTTAAATGATTTTATTGCCGCGCCATTGTATTCGGGGCTAGTTGGTACACTTTTACATGGGGACGGCGCTACCTAACCACGGTCCTTTACGTTTTTCTAAAACCCACGGTCCCTTTAGTGTTAATATTCTTTGGTGATCGTTTAACAAAAGTTGACTAGCCGTTATTAAACAACATAACTTTTCTAGCTGATGCAACTACCTATTTAAATAAATATTTGTCAATTTTCAAACTCCTAATTTGTCACCTTTTATATTTTATTGTCATTGGTAATGAAAAAAATTCATTTTTGGCTAAATTGTGTTGATTTTAATGCAAATACTTAAATAATATGTGTGACGATTTTCAAAATTCTAATTGCCCGCCTTTTTATTTTATTGTCGTTTGTAGTGAAAAAATTGATATAAAATATGGCTAAGTTTTTGTGCTATTTTTGGATGGTACGATAGTCTCCTGATCCTTCTCAACTGGAGCTTGCCGTATGCCGTCGATGCTGCCGATGATGACTGCTGCGCACTTTGTACACTGTCTGTATAAGGCAACAAAATAATATCCGAACACCGAAGCCCGACTCCTAGTTCCAGATGTTTCTTCTTCGTTTCTCCAACTGTGCGTTAAAAGACTACTCGCTCTGTGCTTGGAGTCTTTGCTTCAGTTGTTCTTGTTGCACTTGAAATTCAGCAGTTCAGCTCCAGTCACAGGCGTGTTGCTTTAAGTTGGAACACCCGTGACCCGGGGCCAGGCTCCCAAAGTTATGCTTCATTTCATTTACAGATTCATACTACAGACATACCTACACTATGAGGGGGCAACAGAGACTTTATTCCCAGGGTGGCAGTGTGACTGTCAGCACGTTAGACAGTCTCGCAGCTTGAACGTCAGCACGTTACACAGTCTCGCAGCA
>JAQFYB010003159.1:0-20678 GCA_034694085.1 Pogonognathellus longicornis | reverse complement strand
ACTAGACGAAATAGATCGATACTAGACGAAATAGATCGATACTAGACGAAATAGATCGATACTAGGCTAAATAGATCGATACTAGACGAAATAGATCGATACTAGGCTAAATAGATCAATACTACAGACAGACAGACAAATCGTTTCTATAAAGTAGCTTCCGGTACTTAATAAAAGTAATGCAATGAGAAACGAATCGACGTTGTAATGCTATGCAAATTTAGCAAGTAGGACGTGACGATGATAATTATGACCTAGGTCATGAAGGATGTAACCGATTGACCCCATTTTTGAACTTAACCTTACTCCAACATCCTAGATCACATCTGTGAAGTTTGGACGAATTCTGTAAATTCGTTCTTGAGTTATCGCGTGCATAGATAGATAGATAGATAGACAGACGGACAGACAGACAGACAAATCATTTCTATAAAGTAGCTTCCGCTACTTAATAATAATGATATTGTTTGTATGTCACGAAAAAAATGTTCAATTAAACTTCATCATCTGATGGTTCGAACTTTCACTTAATACAATTGGTGGAATGCAGTCTACTTCCTTTCCTTCTTCGTCAGATGGATACATGATACCGTAGGTTGAACATTCTCGAATTAAACTTCTTATCATTGTTTTCTGATAAGAAGTTGGGTATGTAAATTAGGTAGGTGGGCTTGTATCTTGTCCCTGCATGGGCTTCCGTGAAGTTCCGTGGTTTGGTACTTTTCTTCAGGGTTACTCAAATACAGTCCCAGTGGGCTTGTATTTTGTCCAGTGGGCTTGTATTGCGTGAATTACGGTAACTAGTTTTATCACCATTGTTATTATTCCTGTGTAATAATTCCGTGTATTTTGATATGGTATGAAGAAAGTTCTAGTAGAAAAGATGTGTATGCCGAAGTGGAAATTGTAATTTGCAAAATTGGATGACACCCATATTGACGTAATTGAAGGCTTTATCCTTGAATTTTCATAAGGGTCTCAATTGCTATTTTATTATTGCTGAAATATGAAACGTATATATTCCACCCATTAATATTGAGCCCTGTCCGCTATTTATTGTGCAGACATAAAACACCAAATGCTATTTTACGTAACTTGGTCTTCAATTTGATATCTCAGTCATTATATATGACCACCCAAGGTTGTGATGGACGTTGGCACAACAAATACGTGGAAATTGGCATAACACCATAACAGACTTGTTTGACCGCTGCAGGTCAATGAAGGTCAAAAATATGAAAATCTCAAATTTAAACAATTCAAAACAATTATGACTACACGAATCTAATCCTGAGTGACCTATAAAATATATGTAATGTCCAAATTGAGTTTAAAAGTGCAACCTGACCTCCAGAGGTCAATTCATTTAAGCTATTTAAATATATTCATGGATATAAGAAATTTAAAATACATTAAATTAACAATTAATAATTTAATCTTTAACTGATCTTTAACTTCAGCATATAAATAAAAGGAATTCAATTGAGATATTTTCACATTTATGTTTATTAAATATAATAATTAAATTATTTGTACACCGCGTCTAATCCAAGTCCAATAAAAACCAACGCTGCACCATACCATTGATTAAAAAGCAGAACATTTCCGAATAGTATCACACTGGCAAGAATGGTAAAGAATTTCCGAGTTGTTGTCACAATGGAGCATGGTAACGGTCCCCACTTTGATATCATGACGAAGATAAAAAATTGGCCGAAAGCACAAGCAAGACAAAATGTTAAAATTTTCCATAGCGTTGAGGGATGACGACTTATGAAGCTGGCGAAGGTAAATGCTTCTCCTGTAAGCAACAGACCAACAATTGTGTACCCTATTGAAAACAGATTCATCATTTTCATCATGTTTGAAGAATTCGGTTTGGCAAATCCCGATCGCATCCTTTCTTCTACTGCACCAGTCAGTCCATCCATCGTTAAAGACACAACAAGAAGTAATTCCCCCACACCCAAACCACTGCTTGTGCCATTGTCACATTTTCCTGGATTGTACATAAACGTTCCAACTCCCACAACAATTGTCAAAATGAACATGTACTTTGGCATCGAATAACTTCGTCCTCCAAGCAATACTGAATACACCCAACACCATCACGGGTATCGGTTTAAAACTTTTCCCAATCACTTGAGTTGGATACGATACCCATTGTAGACTTAATTTGCTGGACACCATGGCTAATAGGTTTGTCAATGCACCCACGGCGTACAAGAAAGTTTTCACCTCCGCATCAGTGGACTTTAATGGATGTACAGTCTTTACCAGGATAAGGGCGTAAATATAGTTCACAGTACATTGACAGACAACCAAGCTCAAAATGTACACAAACTTTTCCTCTTCTCCATTTTCAGTCACATATTTCCCTTTTATTATGGCTTCCAGCAAAATGCCGTAGTAGAAAAAACAAATGAAGATTCCAAACGCTGTTCCGACAAATTGTAAATTTTTGTTTATTTTTATTATAGTAATAAGCCCGTCCATCTGAATCCAACAATGAGGTTTTATTATATTTTCATATTTCAAATAAAATGCATTTTACTGAAATTCAGAAATCTTAAATGTAATGTCACCTTGTTTCCTCTGTGCTAATTAAATAGCAAAATGTCTCTGGTTATTAATTATTAAGTGTCATTTAGTTTGTGTGGCTTGCTATACCTTTATTGATATTCTCCCCCTTCACGATTGATAAAAGATAATGAATGAAAGTCTTAGTTGGTATGCGTATGGTACAGGTGCATTTCTGGCTCTCCAATGTAGGATTGGGAAGCACAAACCGCCTTTTTTCAGCCATCTAGAACTGTTCGGTTGGTGACCGACAATTTTATTTACTTTGTTTTACTAATATATGATTCATGATGTTATCAAAATGTAGGTTTGTGTTTATGACAACTAATGAGTCATGCTAAACTAATCTAATACTAATACTCTAAAATTAATCCTTAGCTAAAGTATACATTCATGCTATTTTTATTATGTTCAAACTAATTGCTATGCCGTTTTATTCCACTGTTTAACTTAATTTAGTCATGCTAAGTCTTATTACGTAATCCACTAGTTCCTGACATCGTTCGTATTTTTATAACTTTTACAACTTAATCTTTTTACATTGCTTTAAATACACTTGTACTTCCACCAGAATAAATATTACTCATTTGTGTGCATGTCAAAATGTTTATAATATTTATATTACGTACCTTGACCCATTTTTGTTGCTCACCTATAACCTATGTAAGGAAGATTAATTTTTGTACATTTTGAAATTCTGTGACATTTATTTCTGGAGCTTCTTATAATAAACACAATACTGAATACTAAAGCTCCACAACTCCAAGCTGTTTCTCTACTTTTAATTACAAGTCTCTGCCTGGCTTCACAACACAATGCATCTCATTCTTGTAGTAATATTTTGGTCCGTTCTTCAACACACTTACCCTACCAATTTACGGCACTTCAACAAAAACTTTGTACGTGACATTACAAGAACCTAGTACAGATAGCACCCACGAAAACAATCTTACTCAGCAGTCAGCACTAACAATCGGTATAGTAGAGTAGGCTATAATATAATAGAAGGGCGAACACTCCTGAACTCACTTTGACATTGAGATGGGACCTAAGAGCCGAGCTGATTCGAGCCAAACTGTAAATTTTATTAGTTGGTTGTAGTTGTGAGTTTGTGAGTGTGCGAGTGGAAGAACGACAATAGCTGTAACATACGAGAGCCTTATACTTTTATAGTGTTATTAGTTTTACTGGCTCCCTAGATCTAGATAGATCTCTAACACTATAAAAACCTACTGTAGTATTGTTGAGGGATCATAGTTACCGCTCAACTAATTTCAAATAGGTTATTTCATAACTGTAAGCAATGTTTTAAATTTCAATCGAATAATCGTAAATAATTTAATGGGCCCAAATGGACCACCCCCTGAAGAACAAGTGTACAAATGAATATATTACTATTATAAAAAGTATATTACGTGTATAAATTCCATAGCCCAACAAAAAATAACTCGTTGTATTACTCAGTGTACAATTGCCCAATTTTTTAAGATATTTATAACAGCGATTCGATTTCTCAATGTCCGGTACAAAAGAAAGCCATTTAATTCATGTAACTATTCAATAGCAAAATGAGAATAAACTTGTGTATAGCGATCTCAAGTTAAGTCTTTCAGCCGATAGAAATAAAAAACCGAAAGCTTCCCAAATACAACAACAGCCCATTGTATTAATACAAAGGACTATTAAGGCTTTCGGTTTTTTATGTCTAACCGGCTGAAAGACTTAACTTGAGACCGTTATAAAAGCGCACACCGCACAGGATCTAGTCTTGGAAAGAGAATATTGATAAACTCGAGTTACGTTAGATAAACGATAGTATCGTCTATATAACGTCACGATACATAGAAGACAGAGAAGAATTATCATCAACAAATATTAGAGACGCAAAGAACTGGACGACCGGAATGACGAATACGACACCATATAATATAGTTATTTTATTACATTTGACCAAGAAAGATAAAAAATGCCATCATAAACATTTGCATATGTAAGCATTAAGTGTGTTCATTCTTGCTGACTCGCAGTTACAGATTCTAATCTACCTTAAAATATTATAACTATACACTAAATTCTATTTATATATATAATATACATAAATACATCATTTGCGATTAAGATTTTTTTCTTGACTCATGGTTTTCTTGGCTTTCTTTATTTTTATTTTCTTACTTATATAAATTTCACTAGCACTGGCCTTGCAGAGAATTACTTGCAGCAGTTTATTAACTCGCAGCTAAGATATTTCTGCAAACTTAATTTAGGTATTTACATTTCTATTCTTTTTGACACCAAATCTACATTATGTTTACCTGACACAGACAATTAGTTCTAGACTATTTTAAAATGTAAATAACTTGGTTTTCGTTAGTCGTACATAGTAAAGTGCAGATTTATTTTTTATTAACATACTATGGGTACTTAAGTTTGCCAGCAACTCCTGTTTACGCTCCCTATGTTTTGCAAATATTGTGGTACGAAAGTTTTGTTAATAAATTCCGTCGCTTCAGTAGTGCCTTGGTTTAGGACTGGCCAAGTCCGGATCTCGTCATTCCGCTCCCCCAGACCCAGGCGCTTCCGTCCTTCTCCATCTTTCGGCGCCCCTATAAACTGACATCCTGAAGCGATACCAAAATCTGCTCCAAACTTTTCTAATGTCATGCATGAGTCTTCTTAATTTATAATTTGAAATTGCAATTTCCATAACAATTCCAAGAAGTGATAGGAATGTTCCCATTGCAAGAATGTAAAATATAGTTACTATGTTTGAGTTGAATAAATCTAAAGGTCTTGGTCTTTGTGAATCATCCAAACAGGTTTTACACATTGTGAAATTTTTTCTTGCAGCAAAGTACTCCCACTCTGAATAAATGCCTGATTGGATAACCTGCTGCAGTTTATTTGTGACATAACCCAGAAGTAACTGAGAGCCGTATCTACAATCCAGAATGACATGATGACAATGATTTCGTCTGGTTTCCCAAAATACAATTTTTGTTTGGGGAATTTTTTTTTACCGTTGGTATTTTCCCACTCGGATTCATTAAGGAACCAAATCGGTTTATCCGTTTCGTAAAAATACGCAGAATAATTGCATTCTGAAATCCACTGCTGCGGGGACACAACTGGAAACCCTGCTGGAAAAACATGATTCTTGCAAAGTGCGACAGTTCTCTTATCTGTATTATTCACGCGTACATCTCTTAACGGTATAACACAGCTCGAAATGGCATTCAAAAATTGAAAATAATAAAAATGTGTTTTTGTTCTGCATTGCGGCCACTCATTACACAGCGTGAAAGCCTTTTGCACTGTGACTATGGTTTCATTTCTGTAAAAAACTTTCTTTTCAGTGAAGTTACGAAAATCACAGTGAGAACTATAATTTTGCATAAATATTTCGTTGCCATGGTGGTCCTTGTTTTTGAAATATTTCATGTAGCAATGGTAGTGATGTACCACCAACGTTGTAATAGTATCCATATCACGCACTTCGATTGAACGCTTTGGTCCAGTTGATTTGATTCCAAAGTGTGTCAAATCATATATAGAATTGATGATCTTATATTCTCTTTCTTTGGTGAAATCCACGATGACAATTCCCTTGTAACAGTTTGTCAAAACTATTCCCATCAATAAAAACGTACCCACAATAATCCTTAGCCAAACATGACCTTGTAAATTTCGTGAAAAGGAAAAACTAATTTCCAATATATAAGCGTACAAAATTAAAAAAATCGGAGAATTGTGTAATTTTTTTATGCAAAAAATAATTTTTAAAGTCCAACTAACTGCAAGAAATGTTAATACAATCGCCAGCCATAATGAAAATTGAAATGGTTGTACATAAGCTTCAAAAGATGCACTTGGAACATTCAAAACGGAACATGATAAAAAATTCATCGAGACAGATTTTAATGGTAAAATTGATTTATAATTGATTATATACTCTAACTTTGAAGAGCCGAAATATATCACAATCAATTTTTGCGTTGCCAAATTTCTGCTAGTTGAAAATTCATAGCGGTCATAAAACGAACAAATAATCGTCGTAGAATTCATAATACGTTCTAGAGCACTAAAGATAATAATTCCCATTAAACCAATTGGATAAAAATGACTTGATGGAACATCTAAAAATTTGATTTTCTTGTGGAACTTAAAACAATTGTTTTTATCGTCCGACTTTGAATAGAAAATATCATTGGCAATGATTTTCCTAAATGCAAATTGTCGCAAAACATTTCTTAAACTTGATTCATGTACATATTCTCGAACTATATATTCATTATCACAAATCCATAATCCAACTAAAATGTTTCTAGTACACCTCCATAACAACAAAGCCCAATTCAGATTCAACGAGAAAGTGTAACGAACGTTTATTATTTATTTGGTAATGAATAAAGTGATTCAATTCATTCGTTGGAAAGAGAAAGTCCAAATAAGGAGGAAAACCTAGGTTCAATTGTTTCATTATGTTGTAGTATATGTTCAGAGAGTCCAGAAACCTCTGGATTGATTTTATTTCATACGGTATATTTGCTGTGTGTGTTGCATTAACTTGGTATTGATTTTCTAAAACAATGTGAACTGTTGTGTGTTTCGCCATGTCATAGTAATACTTGTAATTTGCCTCAAAACCGAATTCCAAATCATCAACAAATCCCACAAGAACCAGGTGGGAAGGCAAATTGACAAGCGTAATAATGTATTCGGTTAAAAAAAGTTCAATTAGACGGTGAGCATTAATATTCACAATAATTTGAGCGATGCAATTAAAACGCGAAAATATTCTAGGAGATGAAAGGTGTTGTTTCATTTCAGAGTTGCGACGACGAAGGTCTCTTAATGCTCTTATCAACATATCTGGAAGAGAAAAGTTTAAGTTTTTGCCTGATAGCTTTTCTATTGTATCCATTCTAGTGAATGTGTAAGGACGATTTAAAATTTTCAATTGCTCCAGCTTCGATGATTCTTTAGTCAAGTTAAGCCCATTGTAGAAAAACGCCTCTTGGTAAAATATATAATTGACGTGACAATGATTTTCATTTTCAATTTCTGCAAGATCTATCATAATTCCATTGCCGCTAACAATTATCATGTAAAATATGAAATTAATGCAGCTTAAGAAAAAATTAAATATTACCTTCTGGTTCATATTGTAGAAAATGTTCCAAAATAATTTGTTTGTAAAATTAGTTAATTATAAGCACATAACTTTATTTTAATTTTTTAACTAAATGCAAATTTTAATAATAAATTGGTAAAAGCTTGTTTGTAGGAATGTATGCCATATTGGGCAAGTACACATTATATATAAGCTCAAAAAAATTAGTTTTAGCTTTCTGCAATGGGTGTGGTTGCCTTATTTTTAATAAATAAAGAACATTTCATAAATATTCAAAGTTTACGTAGCCATACGAATGCATCCAAATGGGGTAATAATTTTTTTTGAGTGGCATTTGTTCAGGACTCAACCTTCCGCTGTTTGTTCTTCAACATATATTTTACGTCATGAAATTGAGTTTGAAAATTTTCTCAATTGCACTTTCTAAGGGCATTTTGCATTAGCTGCGTCCTAGATACACTAGATAATGAGGGTATCGATAATACATTCTTAACATTTTCTGTGTAAGAGAGCGTGATAAGTGATACTTTCAGTAAAACCAATAACAAAATATACATTTTATCTTTTTGCTAAGTGCATGCTAGTTGATAGCCTACATTTTAATTTTTCGTACCATATCATGACCATATCATATAATCAAATATTTTTGTAATCATAATATTTATACCTAAAATAATGATACACACATTAGACATATAGCTGCATAATACACAAACTAACCAATTCAAAATGTGATATGAATTTATTTCAGTTGGAGTTGCTTTATTCAATATGCTTTATTTGCAATATTTTTTTGTAAAAAAGTAACGCAACTGAAGGAAAATTAAGTATTGCATTTTGGTTCATATTGTACAATAAATTACAAGAAATGTGTATGCCAAGGCAGTTAATAATAGATAAAAAATATGAGTTTAACGAAACAGAATAACGGATTAATAAAAAATTGGTAACAGCTTTGTCTCTATATGCAGTATAGAAAGACGTTTCAAATGAAACACGTATATAATATTGTAAGTAATGGCTCAGAAAATGTATTTTAACTTTTTTGAAAAGGTGCCGGCTTTTAATTTACTAAAACCATTTCGTATTTATACAAGGTGTGTGTTACAATACAAACATATGAAAATGTGATAACAATTTACTTGAGAGGGATTTGCTCTGGATTCAACACTTTGGAGTAAGTTATTCAATATTTGTTTTAGATTTTGGAATTTGAAATATTCTCAATTACTTTTTTCAAATAGTCTGAAAATGTTAACACAAAAACAAAATAAATATAATAAATATAATAATATTATGAATTATTAGGTGGCGGAAGCTACTTTATAGAAATGGTTTGTCACTCTGCCTGTTTCACTGTCAGTGTACGTGTGCATTTTTCCCAGAATGGACTATAATACACGCAAATCTACTACACTGTTAACACTATATGCATTTAGCAATATGCCATATAGATGCTAACTACACTACAAACATATCCACTACACCCCAACGTCCCCCCCCAAATGGCCACAAATGAGTCACAATTGTGCCAAAGTGATCCAACATAATATATCAAAATACACTATTAACAGTATTATACATGCGACCCAACTCAAACAATTTCTCTTGGGGTCAAGACCAGCATAGATTTTTAAATAAGAAGCAAATCTATCAGAAAGTAATCCCTGCGATCACCTTTGAACAGATTATATACGAAAATGATTATATTGCAGCTCATAATTCTTTCTGGATTATGAGTTGTAGATTCTCAAAAACTCACAATTAGTGTTATTTAGTCAAAACACTGTATATATAAAACTATTGGCCCATTTGTACTATAAACGCCTTAGTAATCTCATTTATCTATTGGACAATTTTCCCCTGCAAAAAGGACAGTTAAATTGTTTCCCACAAAATAAATATTTTGAATTTGTATTAGTTATTGACACAGTAAGTGTCACTTTTCATGTAAATAAATTTAAATAAACTCCTGCTTTGTGTCAACACAGAACTTGATCTCTAGGTTTTACCTCAATACAGAGCATTTGTCGCATGTATCCGGTTTTTACCCCAGCAGCGCATTTACCATAATAATTTCTACTGAGCTCTGTTCATAATAAAAAATAGCAACTGATCTCTGTTCATTCTTTGAGATCGGGAGTGAAATGGAAAATGTAATAATAAATAAAACCACTCCCCTATAAATAGATATTGCAATTTTCAACCATTCTTAAAAACTCTCAATAATAAATACACTTGGTTATTTGAAGTCTTAAACGATTTCCATATTAACTTATTTAATTCCTTACTACCATCCAAAATTGTAAAATTTTATTTTTGCCTTATTACACGACATAACAGAACTCATACACTAAAACACTGTATGCCGTAATGGTCACCCACGCCAAACTAGACCTTTTATTCAACATCATGCTTTTGGGATTTACTATGAATTGTTGCGGTACCCGAATTATATCAGATTTGACAGATGCAGCTAACGAAGATCATTGTCACCTCAACTTTGTATTTTACAGAGAAGTATTTTACGAGAGGGGTTTAACCATGATCAGGGAATCATCATTGCTTGGCGAACTGAGTAGTTTGAGTACTCCATATACATTCACCAGAATGGACGTCATTGAGAAGTTATCAAATCAACACATGAATTGCTCAAGTATGGATTACTATTTGATGTCAAATAATTCGAATTGTCACGGGTCAACAATGAACACATATCTTTCATCCGCTAGAATGTACTCCCGTTTTAATTGTTTGACTCACATTTTAGTGAATATTAATTCTCATCGATTAATTGAATTGTTTTTCACCGAATACATTCTAACGAGTTTCAGTTTATCCTCCAATTTTGTTTTATACCAAGAAATGAATATTTTGGAAAATGCTGAAACATTTGCAGATAAATATAATCATGCTGAATATACAACAGTTCATATTATACTAGACGATGAGAATAACTGTAAAATGAAAAATGTAGGCAACATCTATGAATTAGATTCAGTAGAAAAGTTTCTCGATGGCATAAACGAACATTTTCATATAATGAAATTTCATTCAATGAACAATATTTTGTACCGGAAACTGGACTTCTTTTTCCCAACTTTTAAAATAGATCATTATATTCATGCAAATATAAATAATCAACCATCGGTTTATTTTATTGTTCTAACTGAGTCCGCATTTGTGACTACTGATGTGTTCCGCGGCTGGAATAATGAAAAAAATGAAAGCCTTGTTAATCAATTATTTACAAACAAATTAAGCATAAAAAGATTTTTTAAAGATTTTGCGCTAAAAGAAACTATTAAGAACAACATTTGGTCCTCCTCTTTCTCTCATGGCAATCTTAGGTTGTGTTTTGAAGTGCGACAAAATTTACAATTTTTCCAGGCACCTTCAAATAAGGTTTACCCAATCGGTGTGTTGATAACAATGTATAGTGCACTTCAAAATATTTTGAATTCAACAACAAAAATTTGTTTAGTTAATGATCACTATGTTTTTGAATCCAGAAGAAGTGATTGGCCACGAAGACAAATAATTGTCTATTTTGAATATTTGTATAATTTCAACTACTCAAAGTATATGTCATTACTAGCATTCAAATCTGCCGCGATTAATTTTATATCTTGCTCAGCGTTAAACAGTGCAACAACATCTTTTCAAGCATATGCGCAACCATTTCACTTTTCACTATGGGTGTCCATTGTGATTACATTTATACTAATCAGTTGTACAATACACATCATACTCTTCATCCTGAATTTAAAAAATATACCGATAGTACTAATTTTGTATGCTTATTTACTCGAAATAAGTTTTTCCCTTCCACGCAGTTTGAAAATTCTTTCATGGCTAAGAATTATAACCGCTACATTTTTATTAATGTCAATAGTTGTTACAAACGGCTACAAGGGAATTGTCATCGTTGATTTGACGAAAGAGAGAGATTTCAAAAAAATTGGTTCGCTAAACGATTTAGCACACTACGGGATTAAATCAACAGGACCAAATCATTTATTAAGTAAATATGATTTTCAGTTGATAAGAAAGTTGGTTTTACACCACTATTACTGCTACAACAGCATAACCAAGAAATATCTTCAGAAATATCGTGGAGCTCAGTGCTTTTTTACTGGTACACTATCAAGGTTACCCCACTATCGAAATGAAAGCAAAGCTACTGAGCAAGAAGCATTTTCTCTTTGCGATAAAGTGAACTATTGCCGAAAAAAATTTATGAATTATTTCGAATTTTTGCATGAAATTGGGAATGTATATACATTAATAAATAATACTATGAAACCTCACAACAATACAATTTTAGTTGGTAAAAATCACGGGTTCGCGCCCGATTTTCCAATTGTATCTCCTCAACAGTGGATTTCCCAATGTAATAATTCCGCGTATTTTTATGTGGAGGGTAGACAGCATTTATTTCTAAATGAATCAGATTGGAAAGATTCCGAAGGGGAAAAGATATTGCCGAAGCGGAAACTTTATTTTGGGAAACCTGACGAAGTGCTTGTTGAAAAAATGCATGGTTTTATTTTTAACTTTACACCCAGTTCACAATTGTTACTTCATTACTGTTCTAGTCGGTTCCAACATGTACTACAATCAGGGATTTTTAATCAATGGGAATATTTTGCAGCAAGGAAAAACTTTACAATGTGTAAATACTGCATGGAAAATTTGCCAAGACCTTTAGGTTTATTCAACTCAAATATTCTGACTATATTTTACATACTTGGAATCGGTACTTTCATATCGACAGTTGTCACCCTTGTCGAAATCGGGCATTCAATCTATAAATCAAGTTGGCTAATCCATGCATTCTCTGATTCATTCCTTTAATAAGAATGCAGTCGTTAACAGTTTTAGACCTTACGAGGTTATATAGAGCCTTTGTGTCTGTTCGTCTCTCACCACGATAACTCGAGTAGCAATGATACTGGGCAGATTAAACTTGGCAAACACACTGCAAAAGACAAAACAAAGGCTGACTTTGTTGTTCAGTCAGATTAATCCAACAGTTGTGATGTGACGTCAGAGGGCTTAAAGTTGAAACGTTAATTAACCAAAAGAACTTGAATTACATTCCAAATTTCTTCTTATTTATGTATTCCAAGACAAATTTAAGCTTTCTGTTTCTATACAAAATAAATACATATGAACCTACATATCTGTATATTTCATTGGTTGGGTGTGGTTAGGAGAACTACAATAGTTCGAACATAGGAGAGCCTAAAATAACACTTCTTATTATGAAATTTACAGAGTAATGAGGATGATGGCGGTTGCGTTTGCTTATGTCGTGATCGATGAAAAATAGTTTTCGCCCGGTTAAAAATTCAGGGAATAAAATTTTCTATTTTATTAAGTTTGCGATGTTTTGTGCTTCAAACAAATTATTTAAATAATGCTTCTGAAATTACTTGTATATTTATGTTTTAACTCAATTTAATTTATGCGCCTATTTAAAAATAAAAGTAGAATAATCTTGTGTAGAGTAGCACAGAATATAAAGTAAAGTCTTGGAAAGAGAATACACATTGAGAAACTCGAATTAGGTTAGGTAGAAGATACATAGAAGAGAGAAGAGAATTATCAAGAAATATTATAGAGCCTCAAAGAACTGGACGATCGGAACAAATGACGAATACGACACCGTATAATGTAGTGATTTTATTGTTTGACCAAGCAAGATAAAATTTAATGACATGATAAAAATTGAACACGTACGCAGTAAGTTTGTTCATTAATGCTGATTTGCAGTTATACTACTCTATTTTATAATATTGTTTACATACTCCATTCTAACAATCTATTATACATACATTCATCGTCTGCGATGAAGATTTGTTATTGACCTAGTGCTGCCTTGGCATTGCTGCTTTTTCTTTTGTCCAACACATTTACAAATTTCACTATCACTGGTCTTGTAGAAATTCATTTTTTCAAGGTCTAAAGATGTCATCTATTTCCACTGTTACACCCAACTTTGCACACAGTTCCATCCCATTCTCGAGTTTAGAAAAAGTCCTGCTTCTTCTTTGTTTCCATGTATGATAACATTTTAGCTGGATTTTCTTTGTCACAGTCATTTTTTCCAGGTCAAGCACCTTCCCTTATAATTTATTTAGTTTGTCTATTAGAGGTTCAAAATGACTCTTGAGATGAGAGAAGATTCAATTTATTCTTTCATTAAAAGTTTCAGTTTTTCGAAATCTGCTTGCGTTAAAGACATTATATTAATTTTTTATTCATGTACTGTGTGTGGTGAATCGAGTTCTTTTTTATTTTTACATCATTTATTATTATTACTACCTGAGCTCAACTTTTCAAACATACTGACCGTTGTTCGCTTCTTTCGAGCTAACAATAAGCTCAACGAGATCATCGGGCGACTTAAATAATAATTAATACGGAATAAAAAATATTATAACCACAGTTAATGGATATTGCACTCCTAAAAATGATCATAATGGTATTATTCCTCGATTTTGATTCAACCAAACATTTTATGTAACGAGTATGGGACAATATTTTCAGCACACCGTACTGTTAAAATGATCGACCCTCAGGCGCTAAGCCCTAATGGAAATTTCATCTTAATCCGATGGGGTTGGGCATGTCGATTAGTAAAATCCGTAACCGTATTTATTATAGATGAACATTCCAATGTTATAGATACGTAGAGTGAGAAAGGTATGGGCAATCACTTATTTGGAGGTCAATAAAGGTATCTTACTTCCACCAATGTGGCATTTTATTTGTAACCCAATATCATGAATTAATCTACTACATTCAACGTCAATCAGATAATTTCCTATACAATTCACCTGACTCCAAGATAATATTACCATTCATTTGTTAACATAAAGTTAATATAATAATACTTTTACATGGCGAAGGTATGTAATGTATTTCTTCATTCTATGTGTGTTGTGATTTTGAATTACTTGCGGCAGTTCGGTAACTCTAGCTTCAGCTAAGATATTTTACGAATATTAATTTTCTATATACATTTCTATTTTTATTTACACCAAATCTATTACATACATTAAGTTTACCTGACAGATAAGTTATTTTTGATTGCTTTATGAAACTAGCTTGGTTTTCGATAGTCGTACATAGTAAAGTGCAGATTTATTTATTAACATATTGTAGGTACTAAAGTTAAGCGGCACCCTTTAGGCTCTTTATGTTTGGTAAATAATGTGGCACGAATGTAGCGATGTGCATAAAAAAGCATTCTTTGATTCACAATTCCTATTAGTTGGATTGTAATTGAATTGCGCCGTTTGAGTGCCTTGGTTTAAGGCTGGCCATCTCCTGAACTCGGCCTACCGCTCCCAAAAACCCAGGCTCTTCCGTCCTACTCCGTCTTTCGGCGGAGCTGCCACCTTGGGGCGATTGGCAAATCTGTTACAAATTTTTCGAAGGCTCTGCATGAACCTTCTTAATTTATAATTTGAAGTCGCAATTTCCATAACAATTCCAAGAAGTGATAGGAATGTTCCTATTGCCAGAATGTAAAATATAGTTACTATGTTTGAGTTGAATAAATCTAAAGGTCTTGGTCTTTGTAAATCATCCAAACAGGTTTTACACATTGTGAAATTTTTTCTTGTAGCAAAGTACTCCCACTCTGAATAAATACCTGATTGGAGAACCTGCTGCAGTTTATTTGTGACATAACCCAGAAGCAACTGAGCGCCATATCTGCAATCCAGAAAGACATCATAAGTGCCTTCAACAATGATTCCGTCTGGTTTCCCAAAATACAATTTTCGTTTGGGGACTATTTTTTCACCGTTGGTGTTTGCCCACTCGGATTCATTAAGAAACCAAATCGGTTTACCCGTTTCGTAAAAATACGCAGAATAATTGCATTGTGAAATCCACTGCTGTGGGGATACAACTGGAAACCCTGGGGGAAAATCATGATTATTGCAAAGTGTGATAGTCCTATTATTATTCACGCGAAGATCATTTATCGGTATCCTACAATACGCGATAGCATACAAAAATTGGAAGTAATAAGAATATAATCTTTTGCATTGCGGCAACTCACTACACAGCGTGAAGGCCTTTTGCACTGTTGATATAGTTTCATTTCTGTAAAAAATTTGTTTCTCAGTGGAGTTACTAAAGTAATCACAGTGAGAACTGTAATTTTGCATAAATATTTCGTAGCCATGGCGGTCCTTGTTTTTGAAATATTTCATGTAGCAATGATAATGATGTACCACCTCCGTTTTAGCAGCTTCCATATCGAAAACTTCGATTGAATGCTTTGGTCCAGTTGATTTGATTCCAAAGTTTGTCAAATCGTATAGCGAATCGATGATCTTATAGTCTCTTTCTTTGGTTAAATCCACGATGACAATTCCCTTGTAGCAGTTTGTTAAAACTATTCCCATCAATAAAAACGTACCCACAATACCTCTTAGCCAAACCCGGCTTTGCAAATTTCGTGAGAGGGAAAAACTAATTTCCAATAAATAAGCGTACAAAATAAACAAAATCGGAATATTATGTAATTTTTTTATGAAAATTATAGTGTACAAAGTACAACTAACAATAAACAATGTTGATAGAATCGCCAACCATAATGAAAATTGGAATGGTTGTATATAAGCTTCGAAAGATGCACTTGGAACATTCAAAGCAGAACATGATAAAAAATTCATCGCGACAGGTTTTAATGGTAAAATTGAATTATATTTGGTTATTAGCTCTCTATATAGAGGGTTGAAATATATCTTAAACATTTTTTGCTTTACCAAATTTCTGCTTGTTGAAAATTCATAGTGGTCATAATAAGAACAAATAATCGTCGTAGAATTTAAAATACGTTCTAGTGCACTAAAAATACTAATTCCTATTGAAGCAATTGGATAAAAATGATTTGAAGGAATATCTAAAAATGTGAATTTGTTGTGAAGCTTAAAACAATTGTTTCTACCGTCGGAGATAGAATATAAAATATCATTGGCAATGGTGTTTCTAAATGCAAATTGTTGCAAAACATTTCTCAAACTTGACACGTGTACATATTCTCGATTTATATATTCATTATCACACATCCATAATCCAGCAGAAATGTGTTTAGTACAAATCTCCATACCAGCAATACCCGATTCAGCATGAACAAGAAAGTGTACTGAACGTTTATTATTTATTTGGTAATGAATAAAGTGATTCAATTCGCTCGTTGGAAAGTAAAAGTCCAAATATAAAGGATGATTTCGAGTAAATAGTTTCATTAATGTGTAATGTATGTTTAGAAACTCCTGAAACTTTTCAATTGATTTTATTTGAGACGGGATATTTCCTGTATGTGTTGCATTAACTTTGTATTGATTTTCCAAAACAATGTGAACTGTCGTATATTTAGCCATGTCATAGTAATGCTCGTATTTTCCCACAACACTGTCTTCAAAAATATAATTTTTTCGCATAAGTACCAAGTGGGAGGGTAAATTGAAATGTGTAATAATGTACTCGGTTAAAAACAGTTCAATTAGGCGGTTATCATTAATATTGACAATAATTTGAGCGATGCAATTAAAACGGGAAAACATTCTAGGAGATGAAAGGTGTTGTTTCATTTTAGAGTCGCGGCAATCAATTATTCTTCCTCCACTTAGAGACAGTAGATTTTTTAGAAAAGTACAGTTTAAGTTTTGGCCTGATAACTTTTCTATTGTATCCATTCTAGTAAATGTGTAAGGATGATTTAAAATTTTCAATTCTTCCATCATTGAAGATTCTTTAGTTAAGTTATTTCCATTGTAGAAAAACGCTTCTTGGTAAAATATATAATTGACGTGACAATGATTTTCATTTTCAATTTCTGCAAGGTCTATCATAATTTCATTGCTGCTAACAATTATCAGATGAACTATGAAGGTAATACAACTAAAGAAAAAATTAAGTATTGCTTTCTGGTTCATATTTTAGAAATTTTTATAAGTTGGTTTGTTAAATCAGTTAATTATAATCACATACGGTAAATTTATTTGGACTTTTTTAATTGAACGCAAAATTTTACTGATAATAAATTGGTAGCAGCTTTGTAGGAATGAATGTCTTATGGAGCAAGAGCAAGTAGGTACACATAATATATAGTTTCAAAAAATGCGTTTAACTTTCTACAATGGGCGTTTTTAATAACTAAATATATTTGATTGTTATCCAAGGCCAAGGTGTAAGTAACCATACTAATGAATCCATAATGGTAGCAGTTTGTTTGAGTGGTATTTGTTCAGTACTCAACTTTCCGGAGTTTGCCCTTCAATATTCATTTTAGGTACTGAATTTGAAACTTTTCTCAATTGAACTTTTTTAAGACATTTTGTATTTGCTGAGTCCTAGATATAGTGATGGCATTGTTTATAAATTCTTAACATTTTCTGTGTAGGAGAAGTTGTAAGTGATACTTGCAGTAAAACCCAGAACAATTTATTCAGCATTTTATCTTATGCTAAAGGCGTCATTTTTAATTTTATTAATACAACTTGAAACGTAGTCCAATATTTTCGTAACTATATACAGGCTGTTTGCTAAGTAACACGAAGTTTTCAAAAATTAATATCTCATGCACTAGAAAGAGTTATGATTTGAGATCAAAATCAGTCGAAATAGGGGACTGTAAAGATCATTTTCATATATGGGTTGTATAACTTTCATAAGTATAATGTGTCGGGATAAGTCTTCATAAAAATGGTCCTCAGACGTGTTGAGATCAAAGTCAATATTGCTGTGAACTGACGTTGTTCATGAAACAAACAGAATTATGAGTTGCAATAAATATCATCCGAAAGGTGAGGCTGCAACGGTCATTTTCATGTACAGGTTGCCTAACTTTGGAAATTTAATGTGTGTGAAATAAGTGCCGATGGAAAATGGGTTGGTAACATGTTGCCCACTCAAATCACAAAGAAAACAAAACATGGAGTTGACCAGTTTTCCATGGGCAATTATTAGATCCCCATTACATTACCCAAGTTAGACACCCCGAATATAAAAATGGCGGCTGAAGTTTTCTACTTAGATTGATATTTATTGCAATACATAATTCGGTCTATTGCAAGAACTAAAAATGCTAATGTGAAGTGCATTTTCACATGTCGGAGGACCATTTTTTATCCCGACCCTTTACTCTCATTAAAGATCGAGAACCCATATATGTATTAGCGTTGAAGTCTCCCCTTTGGATTGATATTTATCACAAATCATAACTCTATGGTTCATGAGATATTAATTCTTGGAAACTTCGTGTTACTTAGTAACCACCCTGTACCTAATATATAATAATGATACAACATACATTATACGTAGACCAGAGATAAACTAATTCAAAATTTGATACCAATATTGTGAATTATTTAGGACAGCGTGTGTTATTAATTAAGGAATACCATTGCAAAAATTATATCTATCCGCCAGAGTTTCCAAATGTATATATTTCCACAAGCGTGTATTTCCCTTTATAATCATTTCGTATTTTTACATCGTATGAAGATAACATTCGAAATTGTTCTTAAATAAATTCGGATGGAAAAATTTTCAGGGTGAAAAGATATTGCTGTAGCGGAAATTGTATTTTCGAAAACCAGACGAAGGCCTGGTGAGAAAAGTCACAATACTATCCAGGGCATGTGAAATAAATATGGATGCGCTACACCCAGGCTAAAAATCAATAAAGAGAAATGGTGAGAGTCAACAAAAATGACGTATGCTGCAGTATGCAAAAAGACGCAAAATGTACAGCTGAAGAAGTAAAATGCTTTAAATTATGTTGATTTACAATATCTCTTCGCGATTTTATTGAATTTTGACTTTGAGACTCCTTTATTTTAAGGGCCAAACAGCGAAATATGACCAATGCGAGACCAGGCGTTTTACGCTAAGATTCTTCATACATTATACTATAGCGTATATAATATAGGAATTGTATATACAGTATTCAAACTGTGTATAATATTCAAATACTCTCATAATCGGCAAGTTAACACCGTCGTGAAAAAAATCTTCTCAGTAAAATATATAGGTATTTGACATGAAAACAATAATTTTCTTTCTCAAATTCTGTAAAAACTTTCATTTTTTCATTGGAGCTAATAATTTTTATGAGAAAAAAAGTAACGCAACTGAAGGAAAATTTAACAATTGCTTTCTCGTTAATAGTGTAAAAAATGTTATGTACAAGAAACTTGTTGATTAGGACAGTTATTAATGCATACAAAATATATAAGTAAGTTTAAAGAAACAAAAATTTGTATTAATAAGAAATTCTTAGCAGCTTTATGTCTATACACTGGTAGGTATGTCGAATGAAACATGTACATAATATAGTAATAGCTCAAACTAAATTTTTTGCAAGGGGTGTGCCTGCCTATTTCAATTACCAAAACCATTTCATATTTATACAAGGCATGCTTTACAAAACAAACACATACAAATGTGTGATAATAATTTATTTGAGTAGTGTTTGCTCAGGATTCAACATTTTGGAGTTTGTTATTCAATATTTGTTCGTGATCCTGAAATTGAATTTGAAATACTTTCAAATTGAAAGTATTGAAAATATAGCATATTCAACTACATACTATGACATTATAATCACAAAAACAAAATCGGTATATTAATATTATGAAATTTTACATATACTTACGGAAGAAATTTTGGTCTTTTGCTTACAAGGTCGTATCCAAAAATTTATTTCGGGAAGGGTAAAATCCCAACGGAACGAAAAAAGTTTTATATTTGTTTACCCCTTTAATAACCATTTTTGTGATTTCTGGTGCTGTAAACTGTCCGTATGTCCACCTCATGGGTACGACATTGCATTCTAACCAGGGTTGAAAGTCCGGGATATATGGAACTACGGACATTTACGGAAAAATACGTATTTTACGGGAACGAAAAAATCTTATTCCGTATGGAAAAATAC
>JAQFYB010003158.1:0-20679 GCA_034694085.1 Pogonognathellus longicornis | reverse complement strand
AACTTGGAGTGACTTTTGTTGACATGACGGATGACATGATACGATACAATTTGCATTGATCGACGGGTTTCACTTTTCATGACGAAAAAAATACAGAGTTACATGAAAATTTCATGTCTGTTTATGTGAGTGTGTGTGAGTTACCAGTGTAACTGTGTATGTAGACCAGATAGAACTGCGATAGCGTTGCATTTCATTGTAGTTAGTAGGGGACGAGAATAAGATTATTAATCGTTTGTAACAGAGCAGATCCATTATCAAAAACAAAAAATTGAATCATGCAATGAATGAAATTAGTTTCGCATGATATCCAAGTACCATATTAGGTATAGGAATGCATATTATTGCTATATCAGCTTATGTTGAGTGATACGTTGACAAAGTTGCATGGAAATCCCATGCATGTTGTGCACCCTTACACAGAACACAGATTTGGTTTAATGGTAATTGAGAAGAAAGAACGGTGTAACGCCATAGTGTTGTTCGAAGTTGCTGCGATTATGACTTTTAATTGACTTAAGCACATTTATGTGTTGAGTGAATAAATTGCTACATTGCAGATGAATTTGTTGATAAAACCACCATGAACGTGTAGAGTGTATAATGAATTTAATGAATATTCCAAGCAATGATCATGCACTATGTAAGATTAGTTGACACTGTCCGCTCACGTTCTTATCATCTTTCTGTACTGTACAGTTTTACGCATTTTCCTACAAGTACCTGCCCCATTACCTGCTACTACTACTATAGCGTCATTTCTTAAGCATAAAGAACAGAAATTACTCCAAACATGTTTGTAGAGTGAAAAGACAGGTCGCATTCATTGTTACATTCAATAAATTTAAATGGCCTGTTATGGCTGTGCACTCTGGCTGCTGCGCTTAGAACAAAAGGAAAAATGTTTACACAACCTGACTGACCCCGGCAGTTTACTAAAGGTGAATTCTACTCTCATGCATATTATATGAACACATGAATGAACAAGTGCATGAACAAATAACAGAAAAGAAAGGATAAGTGAGGTGAGGTCAGGGCAGATCCAATCAGTTTGGCTAACTTAAATACTACTGTAGGTAGTTGGAGCATTGTAGTACGGTTCCTAGAACGAAATTTCCCGTTTAATCTGCGATTCAAATGTCACTGTTGACAAGAAGACTGAATTTTGGCCCACACTGGCAATGTTTCTGTTTACATTTGAGTGCTGACAGTAATAATACGTTGCTTTTTGATCCTTTTTGTGCTACAATTCATATTTGCATTCATTCGCAAGAAAACTTTCTTCTAAGATATTTGATACGTGAAGGATATTAGATTCTTTATTGTCTTTTGTTTACTTAAAAGATTTATTTTCATAATAAATCGAAAGTGAAAATATCATTTAAAACTTTTACAGTTGTGTTAAACCTATCGCACACCGATCTCAAGTTATGATACCTCTATTGTTGTAATGTTATTGTGTGTAACTACCTACATCTACAACCTGCATGACAAAATACTATGTATGTGAGAAATGATTTGATTGATAACAGGATAAATGAACTGATGAACAGTGTATCTAACGTGTAGTAGTATGTGTGTGTAGTCGGTGTAGCTTAATCTTTAATCACTAATCATAAATCAACTGACAGATAAAATTTATTCGTAAAGATGACAAGTATATAGCAACTATAAAGCATTTGTATTTTATAACAAAAGGTTTGTCGACCTATTCATCAACCTTGCAACGTGTATAAGAGCTTGCAGTTGACGGCTTAGTATTAATACTACAATAAAAATCGGGAATGGTGTGACTTTACTTAATTAGTGAATAAGTCGCAACAACTTGGTTCTCCATAGTAGTAAATTGTACATTGTACATAATATTTTCTTTCTTGGGTCCCCAGAGGAATTTCATGTAGGAATGCGGAATTGAACGTGCTAGTATGTACATGCGAATGTGATATACGGTTAAATACCACTTCATCATAAATGACGCGTCAGACAGTTTTCTCGAAACATTCATGTTATTATTTCATACACAATACAACACAGGTTAATATAGGGTTAGGATTTCAATAATAATAGCAATACATTATTGTCAACCAAATCTGAACAAATCCCCGTATGCTGTTGTTAAGTTTTTTACTATATATGATGCAATATGCAATATGTAATTGTAAGTAGGTACCTACTAATAATACATAACAATTTTTTCGATACAATGATAAACAATTTTTACAATTTGTTTTTTCATCTATAGTACAATCTCAATTAAGTGTAGGTAGGTAACTCAACTAAGTAAGTATGCAACTGAAAATCCCATTAAGCTTATTATATTTTCATTTGCATTATTGCATTGTTTGGAATGAGCTACATAATTGAAGAATTTTTAACTAATTACTGAAATAATTAGTGTAAAATAGAATAGAATGTGTTGGTAAAGAATAATATAATTAGCACTGCAGAATATACTGCAGATTAGATATTTTTACTGTTCCAACTAAACTACAGTACTATTGTACCTTACTTTGTGTACACAATATAGCTCATCGTTTATTTCGCAGAAAGACGGTGACTGCGACTTGAGTTTGCACACGTTGCAATTAAAAACTGCTACTTATATCTGTTCTATTTCAGATACCATGACCCTTTGCAAACATTCGTATCCCATGAAGCAAGGCATCGATCACGTATTCTCACGTAGTTGTTGCAAGTCGAAAATTATGTCTCTTGCTAAACACTAAAAGGTAACATAAGTGAACAATCTCTTCCCACGACGATCAAGATCAACTGATTCCCTGTATACTCATATCATTTATGTTGCTACCCGTCATCTATTATATATACCTAGGTTGATAGTCGTATACATACCTACATAAAATAAAGCCCTTATTACAACGATGTAACTACACATGTAAGTAGAACTCAGAGCTCACGTAATGCAATAATAATCCACAGAAGCCCATTACGTACGTACTTAGTTGAGTTAATGTTAAAATACCGAAAACGGCTGTCAGTGTAATAAATATACTCAATTTTAACTACTTACTGATGCATCTGTCTATCACTATTTACCACTACAACACGAACTCAGAAAATATATAGCTATGTATAAGCTCTCTTAGAGGGAAGAACACAAGTGCACAGCTAATAAAAGAAGTGAATGGTTATTGCCACTAAACTGCCAAAGCTGTGTATAAAATAAAACATCAGTTTATACGACTACGGTACATGTGAATATACAGATATTAGTATAGTGCTTCACATAAACTATTTCTTGTAGATTGAATTGTACTAATGTACTGCCTGTTAGTATCCAAGTGCAATTTTCTTTTATCATCTGTTTCGAATTCCGCATTGGCTTGGTCTATGACTTGTCGTAATCTGCGAGCTTCTCGTCGTTAGCTTTGGCTTTGAGCTTTTCCGTGGTAGCACTACCACTTGCGAACTTAAATGTTCCCATATCGCTCTTTAGCCAGGTATTGTAGTGTAAACGTACTTTGTCTCTCTTTACTTGCAGTGTGCTTGTATAGGATATACTTACTTGTAGGAATATATTATTTTATAATAGTATGGCTAGGTATGTCTCGTTGTGTGTAGGGCTACACTGCAGATACACTGTGGGGGTATTAATGACAGCACTCCATAATTTAATACTAAGGATGTACTTAAGCATATACAGTCATGATATGATACTTGAATATTGTATGTACATGTGTACATAGTGTAAGTATATGTGTGAGCTGTGTATGTGAGCTGAGGTAAATTGGAATTAGGTAGATACTTTAGAATTTTTGTGGATAACAAGTCATCTTTATAGTTTTAAGCCGGTCGAAAGACTCTAAGCACGTTTTTCCCATAGCTTCTTAAAAATGACTGAGAGTATTTTTACAAATGCTGAATAGAGTTGCATGCAATGAATGCCTGATAAGAAACTTTGTCTAAATAAAGGCAAAACTTTACGTTGTTGGCTTGAAAGAAAAACTCTTTTCTTCTCGCTCTTATTTTTAAGTACAGAAAAATGATAACTAAAGCGAACTCGCTAAGTAGTAAGAGTAAGTGCCACTATACAACTACCAGGAGTACTCTGACATCAGTACAGTATTTACAAATAATACTGCTTTTCGTTATTCATGCGTTTTCGTAGTATCTGTATATAAACACTTATTAGGTCTATATTATGTATCTGTATAAGTGTAACATCCATGAATACCTTATAGTATAGAGACACATGCAACTTGTACGGCATTATGAAAAAGAAAGAGTTATTAAAACGCATATATACAGCAGATAGTGAACGAACACTTGGATTTTAGTACAAGTAGCCGAAAATGCAAACAATTTTCTAAACGTGATGAATAATTGGAAAAAAGAAAATGTTCTGTGTCTGTGGATGATGAAAAAGTATTCAGATTTTCTTCTTGTGATTACATTGTATTTGGACGATGGAAAGTGTTTCTTTGGTTGAGCCCAGTCTCAACATTGAATTGCAAGGTAATGTAGGAGTGTATAATGTAATGTAATTTAACAGAGACTCATTCACTCACTCTACTTTATTTATGACCCAAAAATACTATTCGGCTAAATAGCGCAGTTTAGTTTAATCTTCTTATCTCTGGGTGGTCACTTATGCTTTTGTTGTGAGAGTTGTTCCAATTCCTTCCTATTTTCTAGCTGCAAATAGCCAGTGCGAATATATGAACTTCATGCGTACCATTGTCACTTCCTAATAATTGAAATCCTTGCAATGTCCTCGCATACAGTGATATGAATACTGTGCACTTTTAAGATTCATTATCGATTTCTCAGAAATTAAATTCAGACTCTAACAACTAAAAATAGAAAAAGTAATCTATCAATTTCATACAC
The DNA here is from genome assembly GCA_034694085.1 of Pogonognathellus longicornis. NCBI lineage: Eukaryota > Metazoa > Arthropoda > Collembola > Entomobryomorpha > Tomoceridae > Pogonognathellus > Pogonognathellus longicornis. The sequence continues at coordinate 15,828 of JAQFYB010003158.1, read as the reverse complement.
TGTGTATAACCTTATTGTATTTTTTGTACCTATGTTGCAATATAAATTTTTACGATGATACTTACCATCATATAATATTACATGTACATATATAGGTATAGTGGTCGTTACTGTTTGTAGCCAACAATTGCTTTTCTACAAGCCAAACGAACGAAACGAAAAATTCGCCACCTACATTTAATGAATATGTATCCCTGTATTAAACTGAGGTTTGTTGCGGTGAATCATAAATCAAATGTCAACTCCTTGAAATCGTGTATGCATTATTGACGCGACCGTTCATTATCCTTATGTATTTAACACTGCATATTATATAGATACTGTCATTATTTGTATTACAGCAATCATTTTCTAGCTATTTAACATTACCTCCAGATTCCTTTTACATTCTGAAAATAATTGCAATACGGTGTGTCGAAAACCAATTATTTGTTTGCCATTAGCTACAGGGAGATAATGATAAAAGTCTTGCGAGTTGTGACAATCAATTGCAATCATTGCAAACTTGTTAGTTTTCTTCATTCCTAACTAAAGTTCCCCGTGTACACAATACTTTCAATATGTGTATATACAAAGTGTGCATATGGGAAACTTTATTGTTTAAACATTCCCATCTAAGATGATATAAAGTGCAGATAAAGTCTTTGCGGGTTAATCGGCATTATCAAAAGCTTTGTAATATTCCTCAGGGTTCAAAATTAATATAAAAGTTTTGTACAGATAGGAAGACCGCACTGACTGTGTAATGTATCCTTTACATACATAATACAAAATAATATTGTGCTATACGACATCAATTTTCATATACTTAAAATTGCAATTATTATTACGATTAAAAGTGTTGTAGATCATGGTTATTGAACTTAAAAATAATTTGGAGATGTAGCAACTACCAAAGTTTTACCTCGTCTATCTGTATACGAGTGTTAATAAAAAAGTTATTTCAAGTTACCACAAAAATAAAAATAGTGTCAAAATGACATAGGTATCCCAATATTGAATTTATATCTGCTTTTCTCATAACTTTAAAACAAATCTTACCAGTTTGCTGAAGTTGAGGATGGAGATAGGAATCTCACATGGAAAAATGCACTCTCATCCCCTGAAGGTGTTCTACTCGTTCTCTTTTCAAACATGAATCCAATCAGTTCCACTACAGGAAAAGTTTCAGTTTTCTATGTTAATAGTTTAGCACTTATACACTGCAGAGAGAACTAATAGTACATTTATTTGTTGGCACATGAAATTTGGTATTGTCATTTGCTAACCAGGTGCTTGTCATATTTTATTTTTATTATGATTTGTACTAACTCCCAGACAATCATATAATTCCAACGTATATGTACATGTATCAGAAAGGCAAGCTCAACACAATACTCCACTACATTGTAACTTTGTAACAGTCTCAACTACCAGCTATTACTACAGGAGGAAAGTTATAATTAACTCGTTCATTTAAAACACATTCGACACATTTGTTCAAGTGAGGACGACGAATTACTCAACAACAAGTTATTAGATCAACAAAACACAGTAGTTCGTATTTTAGACTGGTTACTAATAATAAGGACTTTTACTTGTATTCTGCAACGTTCTTAATAAGATCCCAATTAAATTTCATTTTCGTTCTCAAAGAGCAGAGAGAAACAGAGAGACAGAGAATACTAGTAACTGTGTGATGAATAGTACGCAAGGAGAATTCTCTCTATTATGAGAGTAGTGTGAGCGTATAGGTACTTACTATTCTTAAAATATAAAGCCTTTGTATTTACCATGTGAATGGGTCCAGTTAAGGAGATTAAAAAAGGCAGAGCACACAATGCAATACAATGCGACAATGCACTTTAACAGAAACAACAGAAAACAAACCAGAGATACCAGAAACACAAGATACAACGACAACGACGTCTGTATCAGTTGGCAACTATCAAGCAAGTGAACGTGGACTGATGCTAAAGTTAATTCATGATGTTTGCTATGTAGTGTTGTGTTTTATGTATACGTACACAATACATCTAAAAGATACTAGCACTACTAAGGTGGAGTGGCAGAATAATACTTACGTACAAGTTAGCAATCCGGTGTTGGAGTATATGTATACTATGTGTAAGAAATTACCTTCTTAGAGAGCATAAAGTATGCGTATGTGTTCATGTACCTCTTTTTTGCTACTAAGGAAGGATAGGGTTAATTTTCCTTGTGGCAAGTTGTATTTGAACGTATAGGTATGCATATTTTGTGTATACGGTTTTACTACTTGCTAGCACTTACTTGCATAGCTTAGTTAGTTGTTCCACCAACTTACGACTGCATTTGCATTTCTACGTTTCAACGTCTCAGTCTCAGCTCGATGTATTGCTTACAATGTAATGTACCGTAATCCAATGTGTAACTATCGTACACAAACAAACTACCAATATATAGACAAAATTACAATGCAGAAAATCCTAATCTATTCGTACAGAGTGTACTAGCTACTAACATACAACACAATACTACTACTGTACTAACATTTAAGACTACTATACAAGAAGTACTTTTTACTCGAATTTAATTTGTATGTACATTTGTGTGAAGTGCAGAAACAGATGCAGTACATAAATTTCCAGTTTTACTTTGATTTAGTATAAAGTACTTAGGCAAAAAGAATAATATTGGATAACTTGCTTTATTGCACTGCTACAGGCATTAACAGAAATTACTATTCATAATTTCAAGATTGAATCGCTTGTTAATGTTTGGTTTTTGATGTAGTAGAACATATTACATTACATTAGCGTCTCCGCCTTCTTCAAAGTTGATACATAAAATATTCTTTTCGTCCTATTGTAATTATCATATGAAATTACTTGTTTGGGTAAATGGATTCTTTGACGTGGATTAAAGCAAAATAACAATTTCTAGCACGTTTTCTGAGCTGCTGCGTAGGCTGATTTGTACTTATTATATATATTCTGTCAGAGTAATGTAATAGTAGTAGAAGCAAGCAATGTAATGACAGCTGCACAGCCGTGTTCCATATTTTACTAAAGAAATTTGAGATTATTATTGTCCTACGTTGTATATGCAAGAACAAGTAACAACATGCTTCGTATACTATAGAATATATGTGTATACTTACATACTGAAACAATAAAAGTCTGTTTCGATTTGTTGTGTACCTGAACATAAGTAGTCGTAAGCATTTTATGACTGTATATGTACTGAACGAGGATCTTGCTTTGCAATTTTGTTCAAAAGTAGAATTAGTAATAGCAATAATAGTGGGCTCACATTATAATTAGAACTTAAAACTGCTTTGCTAGGTACTTTGTTGGTATCCGTGTGCACACACACACTACACACAGCAGACACAACATACACAGATACTAGTTAACGTTATTTTTGTGGTAATGGAAATGGAATGAATGCATGAAAGTCAAGATGGAGGTAATGATAAAAAAGTTCGACTAGTATAGTGTAAAATGTATTTATTAGGATTGTTTGCCGTGTGGTACTTATCAGCATTTAATGTACGCTTTGTATGATAATATTGAGCCGCTCTACCTGTTCGTGTAGGTTCTAAAGTTTTACTTGCAATCTTAATGTTTATAAAAATAATATCGTGACTTTACTTAAACCTTCAGTGGAATGCTAAGTTGAGCGCACAAAAAAATTACATTTTCCAAACAAGCTTAGATTTTGGATGAATGTCAAAACTGTTCCTTTCTAGATTACATATACTCTGCGCGATCAGAATATTGCCTTCTGTAACTTCACTTTTTTCCTGTACTGAGTATTTGTGCATGTGTCTTATGCATTTGCATTCTGCATGTTTGCATATGCTGCATGTCGACTTATGAGACATGTTATTATGCGTGTCTATACTGCATTAGGAAATAGATTCAATTACTGAAAAATGTAAAAAAATTAAATATTTTGGTAACTACAAATTGCACATTTGCGAAATTGGACCAATGTACGCAATCTAAAAAGACCTTAACTGCATATTTTATACAGAACATACCTAATGCATATTATTATATATAACTTATGATACAGTTAAAAATTGTAGCCTTAGGTTTCAAATGTCTCATCTACCCACTCAAAAACTCATAAAGTATTTGGATAGGTACCTTGCTTATTGTTTGTCAAAAGTTTAAGTTAATTAACTTATCACTGGTTTCACCAAAATGACGTTAACAAACAGTTTCGCTTTCACAGAGGACATTTAATGTGAATAAATTAAATTTGATTAACCTTTGTGCAACCATAACCTACTGAACTCTACTGTGGTCTAAAGTCTAACAAATCAGCCGATAAATCGAACAATGCTAAAAAAGTCAAACTAAAGTCATGTTATTGAAAAAATTATTAATCCTCAACACCCTAACTTTGTCCAAATTGGCCAACTGTTTGTTTTCACTTACACATTTGCCATCCTATTAAGGACATTTGGCGTTTGAAACTAACTGCTTAACTCGTTAGAGCTGCTTGACATACAGATTCTAAATTCCAATCTTGTCTTGACTCTTATCATTACATCAAAGACGCACTCATAAACCCTTTCCGACAAGTCTCATCTCAAAGTTTCCATCTCGTTGGGTAAGTTTTTGTCTGTTGCAATTAAACAGTATTGACATTTACACGAAACCACCGCAGCAATGCATACAAACATTTACACATTTAAACATATATAATAATATGTAAATCTTTGTTTTGACTGACGAGTACCAGTCAATACATAAAGAAGTCACTGTCTCAATTCTCAATAATCCTCTTAACTATCTACACATGTATACGCGTATGTCTATATGTAAATGCACGTAAGTAGTTTGAATTCTACATGCAAAAAATGCAAAACTAGGCTGAACATATTATCATCCTTAACTCTAGGTACCTTTTACCTACACCATCTTCTCGCTTGTATTTTCTAACTCGTTGCCATTTAGGGGGTGGTATAGTTAATGGCGTCTTTTATGATAGTTGAAACAACAGGGCCTAGTTTTTCTCTCATCTCATAAATACATAAATAAGTGCACTTACTAAAAGCAAAAGTGTAGGTACTAGTGTACTATTGCACACCTCGACTTGACGATTAACCTTAGCACAATGTGAGCATTCAGGATTCAAATACAAAACGAGTCCTCATTACTAGGTATTCTTTAATCAATATCCAAATGAACCGAACGAATTCCGTCGTGCAAATAACTCTGGCTCTAATGGCAAAAATTGATGTTGTTTTCTCAGTTGAAAACGAAATGGAAACATTCAAATCAGGTTTAGTCAGACACAATAATAATCATAACTTTTATAGCATTTCCATACGTACCCTACAACAATAATGAGTATTTGTGACTATGGTGTGGTGCTAGTACTAGTACACAGAATAAAACACCCTGCGTACGTCTCAACACATGCAAAAAACTGTGTCTCTTGATATTCTTTTGATTCGTACATCTATTAGGTTGATTCCATCATGTCAAACAGCCAACAGTCCTTTGACTTTATTGTCTTTGCAAACTGCACCAAGCGAGCCAATAAACTTTTACATCTGCACATTACAAGATAACTTATGGCCACTGGTGCTCCTGCTGCAGGGAAACTTGGTTGAATTTTAAATTCAGTTCAGCTCTTGGGGCTTTCTATAAAAGATGTCAATACTAGATAGACTTGTTCTATCAACAAAGCCATCGAGCAATTCGAAGATACCCACTTAGGTACTTATAGTAAGTAGGTAGCTATCTTCGATTGACTCTTTTACGACTCCAACTGCGTCAAGTGCCATGCTTAATGTTTAGCAATCCTATTGTTCGTCAACTACTTACATCCGTCGAATACAATTACAAGTGCTGATTGATTGATAAAACGATGATAGAGACGCCGATATGAATGATATGTGCTATTATAGTAGCAAGCATTCTAAACATATCCTTTAATTAACATGCAAATAAATAATTAGGTAGCTAAATAACAATACACAGAAGGATTGTAATTTCAATTGTAATAACATAATTGCATGTAAGTTGTATATGCAACGTGTGTAAATAATATTTTCACTTCCAAATCATTATAATAACAATATTGCCTTATTTAACAAGTAGCAAAGCAATAGCAAATGTTGTTAGCAATCAAGACACTCGATCTCCTCATCACATTTCGTTATTGTACTACACACAAAGATATAATACCAATAATAATATCATGTACATACTCAAAAGACATCTTGATTACCAAAATGAAAAACGCTCTATATTTTACAAAGTGTTTTACATTTACATCTCTGAGATGAAGAACAGACTTTTGCAAATGCATAGAGCTGTTTGAGAGCTGCTATGCATGCTAAAGTTAACAACAAAGGACGAAGATTATGTACAAGAGAGAAAGAGAGAATGTTAAATATTTGAATGAAAGTTTTTAGTGTGTGTGTGTGTGACTGTGACTGTGAGTGTAGGTATTATATACATATCGTCAATCAAGACACCTTTTGTTTCCTCATTCTACAACTAGCATTCATCATTATGAAATTTTTGATAGAATTTTACTACGTTGTAAATGCCTAGTCGTAAGGGAGCAATTTTGGAAGTTGTAATCTAATAACAACTTTATTGTTCATAGTTCTTATTCGTACTGTATATTCTGTGTATTATCAAGAGTGAGATATATAGAGAGACAAAGAATTGCCTTTGTTTCTTTGTCATTGGGACGTTGGTGTTTTTAAAGGAATTTTTCAAGCTCCAGTTACGGTATTCTCACGCATGTTATTCTTAACGTGCACGTATACAGATTTAAAGGGTGTTGCATTCTATGGTGACAGTTACTTGGCTTCTGAAAAAACCAAACAAATGACAGACTGACTTGTTTTAAAGTTAGAAAGATGTGTATTTAATCTGTGGGCTCTGGGTTTCTTCATCTTACTTACTTCAGTTTCAGTGTTCAGTTTGTATTTTTATCTTGAAGGCTTGTAGTGTGTTCTCTATATAGAACTTCTGCTACATCAAATAGTTGTTTTTACATTCACTAATATGTTTTGCTGTAGGCGTAAGTCGTTTTTTGCTTGCAGAAAGAATGACTCCATTTCCCTTGACTGTGTACCACTACCACTGCCTATCACTGTGTGTACATAAGTATGCACAGCTAAATAAGACTGAATGTTTATGTGCGTGGATGCAAACTAGTCAGAGAGGCACGTACGATCTGTCACCTTCTCTATAATATCCAATTTGTACTAGAAATTCGGTATTATTTACCATCTTTTACATCGCTCCCTTGGTTTACGTGCTCTTTTATAGTAAGTCTAATTTAATCAATAGAATTTCAGAATACATCATAGGCACGAGCTCAGCAAGTACATAGGTAGAGGTAGAGAGAGAGACTTTTCAAAATAGATGCTCTATGATGCAGCACCCCTTTAGAAATTAAGATTTAAAAAAATCAGTGATCTGAAATCAGACTTGCTTTAAAAAGTACATTATTTTTTTCTTTGCTTTATCATCCAAATGGATCAAAGCCAAGAGATTTTGTATTTTTGTCAATCATGTTAATTAATTATATGTATAGTTGACAAAAGGCAAAAGTAGGCAAATACATAGCTCTAGATTAAAAAATACTGGAATTTAACAATGCACTAATTTTAAATGGTTTATAATACATTTTAGAACATTTTAAACACTTTACTGTTGCAAACACAAAGTTTTTCTTGTTTTCAGTTTTTGGTTTCTTATTTATTTATACAAATTTTTGTAATTCTTTATATAATAATTAGAAAATCAAGAACCTATTATTTTTTGTATTAGAAATTATACAGAACCAAATAAATCTTTAGTTGCTGTCAGAAAATATCTATTATTAACAATTAATAATTATTCTTGAGAGTAAAGCTAAAAGTAACGTAAGCAATAGTTAATACATTGTGGTAGCAATTGGTAGTAGATGGTAATAAATAGAGAATCTTTTGAAGTACATAGATTTATGTAGGTATGTTTTAATTTGACGCTTATGGCGGAGGGCAATATTAGTATACCACAACTTAATCAGAGTGTGCATCTTACTACAACCCATTTTTGATTATATAAAAAACATATCTATCTGTATACATAAAACTAAATTTAAGATTTATACCGATCCAGTAGGTAGGACATTTTATATATTAAAAATATGCTAACATTATTTTACAATGGTAAAGTAATTATAATGTGTTACTATGTAACTCATGTAACAACCTAACATTAAGTAAAACGGTGCTTTCCAAAGCTCTAGACGAATTCATGTATCTAACAAGTGTAAAATGTGGAAACGAAATGAAAATCTGTGTCACTAATTGGTTCATTACAGTAGAATTATTTTGTTGCACATGCTATAGAAAATGTTTCTAAGCATATGTTGTTAATTGTAGTAAGCATAATTGTTCAAATTAGTTGTATTATACGTTTTAGTTGATAATGGTTGAGCTGTACAACTAAAAACCAGGAGCTAGTTTCATTTAAGACTTGTAATTGAGGTGTAAACTTGAAAAGTTTGACCAACCACTTCATTTACGTTTAAAAGTTACTTTAATTTCTCAGTGTTTTTCTTCACATTTTCCACATTATATTTCCATTGTCTACACGCAAATCTCGAGGTAATCGTACTAGACATAACCACTACAGTCTTTTCTAGAGTCATTCACTTTAAGAGCTCTACCCTGCACATAAACACTTGCGTAGGTATAATGTATGAAAATTATGCGTCTACCTTAATGTTAGTTAGTGCTATATGTGCATGCTCGAACTGTACTTGCAAAAAATCACCCTCATATAGAAACGTACATCGAATGCATACTATTATCTGCAATTTCACAGAATAATACAATAATCACCGCAATTATAATATTCAAGTTCAAGCCAGTACTTCAACTTTCATTCTGTAACATAACAACTGCCATAATATGATAATATTATTGTTTCTTACTAACTAAAATTTGCATAAACAATTTAAAAATCTCAGTTCGTCTTATTTACTGAAGAAACGAAACATTCGCAGTATTTTTATTACTACCAGTTAGGTAAATGTCATTAAATCGACGAAAGTGAAGACGAAATTTTTCTTAATTTATGTTGCTCTTTGTAATGTAGCATTTAAAACAAGTGGGCAGATAATTGGATTTTAGCAAGTACCTTTATTTCGATTTGCTAATTAACATTATGTCATATGGAGAAACTGAAACAATAGTACATAGAAAATGAAATGACAAGTTACCAGAAGGAGAATTAAGAATTTCCTTTCAACTTTATCAGTTTTCATTCTAGTTTTTACAGACACAATTTAATTTTTATAGCAGTAGCACTTGCTTCGAATTAGTTGAGCATTTTACAAACAAACAACTTACCTTTACTTTTATTATCGTTTAGTTCCATAAGAAATTGTTGAGTTTTATTATTGTACTTTGCTCATCAATTGCATTAAAATTATTATATTTGCGCTTTTACATTAAGAGCGCATATTCTTACGGAACACCTATACTGTAGGCTGTAGGATAATAATTTTACGATTCACAATAGCAGGTGTCACCTTAACGAAAGTGTATAATGCATTATAAAGCCATTTAGCCTAGTTTTCAATAATTGCTGTGCAATTTCACAGTTGAAATGTAATTTGTAATTCTAGTAATACTGATATACACACACATGAAGAATACAATAGAACAAACTGCTTATGAATAAGATTAAATGAAAGATGATAGCTCATAAATGCACTCCGCTATTATTTCTTTCATGATAATCATTTTCTATACAGACTGGCAGTTGGTTTACTTTTTCAGACGAACAACTAATACTGCTATTATTTAGTATCAATCCTATAGGTCTGTCTGACCATAGTGTAACAATGAAAATCTAGGTAGATCTGAATACCAGTAGCACTGGAAATTAGTCTAACCACTTAATTTACGTTTCATCACTCATACCTATTCATACTTTCATACAGCAACAACTATTTAAATTTCTTTTACAATGCACCAATATAATATGGGCCCATGATTCATATTCGCCTTTAATTTAACCTTTTAACTATAACTTGTACTTGAACTACATACATAATAGCATTATTGATTGAAGGGGTAGGTAAATATATCTAAAAATCTTTTTTGTAAAGTTATAATGAAATAGTAGTGATTTTTATTTTTACAGCAGTACGTTCATGTACCTTGTGTCTATACAAATTGTAAGTATGCTTGTATACTTCTCTTGAGAATTCATGTTAGGTATTTCATCTTGAGATAAAACAACGAATGAGAAAATTGTACGCACTGACTAACACATTACAATCAATGAGCAACAGGTGAGCGTGAGGCAGTTTATAGTTTCAGGAACATATATGGAAACGGATACACAGATGATTATATAGCAGAAAAGTACTAGAGATGCGATAGAATGACATGGAGTTCACTATACAGTTCAGGTAATAGCAATTTATCATAATAGCAAGTTGGTAATGTAACAAATGTTTAACTTTCCATCAATCAACTTCATGTTTGTGAACTGTCACCGCAGCAGATGATTTTTTAGTCTCCATCTCGGCTACACTGTAAAGTGCAGACTCTACAGACTATTCTTCTAGACAAGTTTCTTTCAAAATGATAATGATGTGTGCACAATCTGAGGCAGTAGAGTAGCGTAGGTACTCATACAACAATGAAATTCTATATGCCGTCGTGAGTATATGCTACTACTATAGATCTAAATACTAGTAATGCAAATGAGGAACTAATTTAAATTACTGTGTCCTACTGCAAAAAAACTTCATGAGTCATTCTTGACAATAGTATGTAATGTATGATCAAAAAGAAAAGAGTCGCTAATTTTTTCAAACTTGAAGAAAGTACACTTGTGATAATGTAATCAAGGGCTCTTTTTAAAATAGTTAATGATTTAATCAGTCAACATCACTTATGCAGATCTGTTTATAATGTCCTCCCATTATCATTACTTATTATTATCGCTGTTAATGAGAATACCAGCAAGTGAACATGGTGCAAAATGCATTTACACATAAGGTGAAAATAAATGGACATTCATCAATACATTATGAGACATGGGCATTTTATCAAACATTGGTTCTACTAATGGAAAGTTAGAAAAGTGCCGATGAGAACAACAAAGCACAAACAATATGAGGTTTATTAGAAGAAAATCTCCCTTGTAGATATTTTATTGCTTTGATATTGATACCATTTATGTAGTATTTATATTTATTTTATTTTTGATATTCTATAATAAATGCAGATGAGTTACCATACCTCAAGGCAGGAATAAAACCATTAATAAGAAGCTATGTCATTATAAGTAATTTGAATTGAAGTATCTACCTAACATTTTGTATTAGGTACCTATATTATTATTTTATTTATCTACCTATTTTAACAAAGTAATTATTGTAGGTAGGTGATAGATTAATTTCGAAGTTTTATGGGAGTATGAATATCTGAGTATATATGAATACATTTGGATGTGACCCGATTATGAATTTATTGTTATTAAAATGAAGAAAAAGACATCCTCTATAAATAATCATTTCCTATGATTCATGATTATCACATTGTATTGATAGATGAGGTGAGTACTAAAATAAATTCAGTTGTAAAAATTTACAATTGATTTACTTGAATAAATAATATTTTATTGTTTACAAGAATCATATAGTGTGAACGTGTGAATGTGTGAACATATGGTTTGCCACTCTTACTGATATAAAAAGACATTGAATAGGTGCTTCTGTATTTAATTCACCTATTTACACAACACTCAAGAAATCAACTTTTATTATAGCAAACGCAAACGAAGCGAGTTTACGTTTACTTATACTCAGAAATACCACACAGACTCAACACAACGCTATACATTAATAGAGTATGAATAAAAATGTTCTCAACAAATGAACTTATGTTAATGAATTTAATGGGAATAAAGTTTTTTGCTCTTCGAACTGACTATCGTATATTATAGGAATATATTCAACTTAACTCGCCTTTCTTTTACTATCGCTATTAACCTGCTTAATGCATATACATTCATACATAGTGTGTGTGTTTGTTAACTTTGCTTTCGGCAAGCCCTTCAGAACAAAAGAAAAGTAGGTGAGGTCTGCCTTGTGCTTTTCATTTGTTCAGGCGAACATATGTGGCTATGCACACAAACAGTGATACAAGTCTAACTCATAATGGTGATTTTGATTGCGCTAAACCTGTAAGGTGTAGATATGCGATTCACGTGTTTAAAGAAACCTCACAATACTTTAGTACATGCAACCCTCCAGGTGTATGCGAAATCCTTAATACTTTGCAGCAAAAAGTATTGGAATTTACTCAAAGATTTTCCTTTTGTTGATTGTTCTCAATAATTTTTGCTTACTTATGTAGACAAGGATTGTGCTGAACTGTACTTACTGTATTTATACGAGCTAACTATATAAGTACTGATTTCAAATGTACTACTACAGGTTTCTTATTTGCCGAGAGGATTTCCTCAACTCACTCTACTCTGTTTATTTGCCCTGCTGCTGTTAATTCTCAATTAGATTAGCATTAATGCTCTATTGTGACAACAAAAAACAATTTGTCTTCCTTAATTACGCTGTAATATAATGGTGCATGACAATAGAAGCCAAAGGCACAATATATGCAGATGTATACATCTAACAACAATATATACAGTCGAAAGAATCGTACAAACAACTTAAAGCAGCTAAGGATAAATATATGTACTTCCGAAAGGTGATAGGTTAATTCTTATTGATGTTTTTCCTGCATTATGAATGAATTAGAGCGAACAAGAGACTTTTTCTAAAGAAATTCCGACACGGATGTTTATTATATAAGTAAATGCAAGTTGAAGGTACGCTGCGACATAGTGTTGGGTACATTATCTCTAATAACATGGAAACATTATGTAATTGTATATAAATTCACTACATACATTTTAATGACACATTTCCTGTGTTCCGGTTGCGTGGTGAGATAACTATAGACTCACAAACTACGATTTCTCGTCATAGGTTTTCCCTCAGACTCAAAATTACAAAAGCATGTGGCAGGAATGTGAGTGTGCGACTTTGCTCTCGAAGATTGTATATAAAAATGAAATGGAAAGGAATGGGGGAGGCATGAGGCATTCAAATATTAATACTGTTACGTTACCAAAAAAAGATTTGAGAATGATAAGCATGCAGAAACAACTCGAAATGAAATTAAAGCATTTAATGCTTTTTTATGGACTATCAAGTCAACGAAGTGGGTGTCTTAAAAGGATTATGGGATACGCACACACAAAGCCGACATACTAAGCTTCTCATATCGTACACACAAATGCTACTAAGACACTAAAACTTTTCAAATTGACATTTAGTACGTAGCTTATATAGCTAGGTAGTTAGGTAGCAGTTCATTTTCGTGATACTTTTATCTTTTGTGCATGTGGATTTTTATGTACCTACCTACTGTGTAGTGTAGTTCTATAGTGCTATATGGAAAAACAGGGTTGACGAAGTTGCTTTACCTTTTACGAATATTGAGAATGAGAGTGAGAACAATTTAAAAGTATTTAATTCTGTTAAGTACAGAGATAAGATCGTGCAGTTCTTAAAAGTAAGTGGATTGTTGTGTGAAGTGCGAGTGAGGATGAGTCAATATAATAAATGTGTGGGCACTATACAGCATGTAGTACTAGTAGTAGCAAACGGGTTGACTTGACACTCACGGAATTTAATAAACCCATAACCAAGTTAAGCATACTAAAGTATACTACACTGTAATGCAATATACTACACACAGTAAAGTATGTGTTCGCTAAAATGATTACAAGTTTATACTAGTAGTAATTTCATAGTGATAATAGTATTGGCGAAAGACATGACATGAGAGGTCATTATTTTTCAGTTTCAGTCGCCTATTTTGACGTGTCTCCGAGAACTTGATGCTTTGTGGCCGTGGATTTTGATGCTTACAAGTCTTTTACTAAAGAGAGTGTTTTGTTCTCACGCTTTCCCATATCACCATCAATTAAAATTTTGTGACCATTAGTAGACACGCTGACTAATAATGTAGTACGACATTCGCATTCGTACCACAAAACGCAAACCCACAAACTTCACAATTACGTAGTTCGTTCTGACTACCAACATACTAAATAAGTTAGTAGTACCAGATTCGAGTTGACTGAATACATTCTAAACAGCTTTTGGCTTTTATGAATTGACTGACTCAATATTTCAATCTAAATATGTAAACACAGTGACCAAACAAATATTGATAAATGTATTCTCATCGACATTTCTGGGTATTGCAAATGACAATTCTTGCAAAAACTTTTCATTTCAATGATTTCATTGTATGCAGTTGCTTCATCTGTAGCTATACCTATGTATTAATTTATGGTTCTTATACCTACATAGTACATGCAATACATATTGTTGCAATTCAATAGAAATCTCGGTATCCTTATTACTAATACACAGAAATACCTGTCTGCGTTCTATTTCTATTCTCAATCGAATCAAAATTCGTATAATATATATTCATTACATTCATATTGCTAATGAAAATTAACACGAAAAACGTCACATCTCTTATTTATTGCTTGTCTAATTACTCGTCTCATTAAAATTCCTCGCTATTATTCATTGTACACACGTGACGTGTGTATTTGATTTTTGTAAATAATACAATGGACAAGTGAAACTGTGACTTGAGTTAGAGAGACAGGAGAGTTACATGTATCTCTATGATTGTTTTTCTGCAAACACATCAGTTGACAATAAATACTGCTGTGATGTTTGCATATAATGGATTCGTATGTATGTAAGAACATGTACATTTCTGTAATATTAAAGTAAAAAATGTTTAGGTACAATGTAAACTCTATTCAGGTATGTAGTACATAGTGCTCATATCCCAACGTGTGATGTTGTTACTTATTACTTATCTAGATCATAAAAACAAACGCATCTAGGTACTTAATAATGGTAATTAATGCACTGAATGAGAGATGATGGAATGACTAACGTTTATAATGCTGGTAGAAGGCATCCAATTAGTTTTGTACGTTTAATAAATGCGTGATGATTCCAACGAATTGGTATGCATGTATGTGGTCTGGTCTGTGTTTTTGATCTACGACTATAGTCTTTCCTTATTAATACTAATACTGATACTAACGATGAAGGCAAGACTTACAACATGCATACATACATTAGTTAGTCTTCAGAAAATCTAGACTGCTGGTTATGTTCTATACTGTTAGTGTTACTTACTTACAACTACTTAGGTATACATGGTGTTCCTCATTTTCAAGTTTTGCCCTGGGAGTTATACTGCATTCGCTCGTAGTAGTAGTAGTAGTAGTAGTTATGAATAATGGCTTCCTAGAGATTAACAAGCTGTTTGGGTTTTGACACTGCTTTAAAGGTCTAGCTGTATAAGAGAACTTAATAAGTGTTCTGTTTTATACAAGGGAAAAGGTTTTGCAAGGTTAAGACACATCTCGATCCTCGGAGAGAAAGATGAGATACATTAAACAATTTAATAAACACGTTACGATTATCTAGATCACAAATCATAATATATGTATGCTTGTGCATTGAATATAATACAATAATTTGGCTAAAGTAAAATATTACCTACCTACTTATTATTCGCTACTATTCTATTGTCTATATACCTAGGTGTATTGGTAAGTGTTACTAGGCACAGTAAAAGTGGTATGCTGATGATTTTGTGTCACTCTCTTTTATTTGCAGTTGCAAACAACTTAACGGGATAACTTACAAAAACAATTTAAAATGAAGTACATACAGTAGAAACATCATTGTTTTACAGAA
>JAQFYB010003157.1:0-20681 GCA_034694085.1 Pogonognathellus longicornis | reverse complement strand
TATGTAACAGCATAGAGGCTTTATTGCATTCGGTGAAACGTTCCGACTATTTGGTTCCGTTGAAACTGTCGGGTACCAATGCAAGTATATCTAGTGCCTACTAATAAGTACATAGATGACAATTCAATTGTTGTTCTGACTAACAAGTAGTCCATCCTAGTTAGTAGACATTTACATTATGCCTCTGTCTGACTGTCTCTGTCTGTGAGGCAGAAGAGGAATCCAATATTCTAAAGCCATGATGCTCTTGTAAATGAGATTACAACCTTTAAAGAGTTTTCCTACAATCCTGCATCAGTTTACTTCTATTTTACAACAAAACTGTGTGTAAGTAACCAGCGCTCAACGACGTGGGTAAACAAACAACATGACGTTTGTTAGAGCAATAATTTGACAATATGTGTTTGTTTGTGAGGATGGTTGTTGTTTGTTTGTGAATGTAAATGGAAGTTGTAATGTCTATTGTTAACATTCTGTTTGTTTCCATTCTGTACGTCTCTGAGATTGACTTATCCAGATAGCCTGGGGTTGCAGATCGTAAATCCAACTGACGTTACTTTCTTCACACATGATTCTTACAAGTAGACACACATACATAACTCTTCTGAGACACTATACTATACATTGCCAAGCTAGTGAATGAAATTACACGTGAATCTAGTTTTTGCAAATAATTACTTTTTGCTCAACAAAGAGTCAAGACCAAGAGCAAGATCGAACATTGCACAAAACCAAATTCGTCGTATTTATGTATCGAAAATGCTTTAAAAACAAAGCACGACAACTATATGGTTATTACCTTTGTTTTTGGCACTCATAGAATATTATATCTTTCGTGGTATAACTTTACATTGTTGTTTGCTGTAGGTACAGAAAAGTCTGCACAAAGCACATGGACAGATACACACTGAAAGAAACTGTGTTGGAAAATGGACAGGACAAAAGGAACATTGCTATTGTGATTTTGATAAATAAAACAAGCTCTTCTGTTGTGTTGTGGTGTACCCATCAATGTTCTTTATGTCAATGTATTTTGTATCTACTTGTGAATGATATTCTTATATGCTATCAACTAAGTCTTCGATCACCGCAGGTGATTTTCCACACTGTGTTGGTTGTGTTACATAGAATCAGCACAAGAACGGTTAGTCAATACCT
This sequence comes from Pogonognathellus longicornis, assembly GCA_034694085.1. Lineage (NCBI taxonomy): Eukaryota > Metazoa > Arthropoda > Collembola > Entomobryomorpha > Tomoceridae > Pogonognathellus > Pogonognathellus longicornis. Next base: position 19,523 of record JAQFYB010003157.1, on the reverse strand, counting down.
AGGTTTTGTTAACTAGAAGGTGGAAACTCCAGGATTCCCAATAGTGATAGTCATTCTCAATTAGATGCATACAACAAGGCTATGTCATATCATGTCATGCTCATGCGAGTACATTATGTGATGATCATTATGTGAGGTACATGTATCATAACGATGATGAGTTATTTAGTAGAGTATAGATTATCTCTGTATAAACCATGTCTTGCATGCTATTCTTGTATCAATGGTCGCCTTACTGCACTACTATACAGTGTAAATAATTAAAGATGTATGTGTTGCTTATTGCAATTACTTCGTTGTATATGCAAATACCACACTTAATCCTTATTGAATACACATCCGTCAGACGAATCAAATTATAATGCAAGGAAAATTGCTAAGTAATTTTTACACACAAAAACTCAACCTTCGTTTTATTGTAGATCTTACATTACACTGTATATCAATCATACTTTAGACCTAATACCTTGTAGATGTTTCTATGTTTTACAAATTGAGACACCTTTCGGTATGGCATGGCCTTTCAATAATTCATTTTAGTATGCAAGTACCTTACTCTTGAAAGCATGCACTATAGCTTTACGTAGTTGCATAAAACGCAGGCATCCATTGCTAAAGATTATTATTGCATTTATGAATCAATCTTATTGAGTTATTCAATTTTGATTTTTATGTCGTATATAATCTCCTCATTCTCTTCACACCGACACAATGTTCGATCACACATACACAAAAAGCTTTTCTAAATGTATTATTGCGTGATAATTACTAACATCATATCAGTGCAGTGCTGGCAATATCTGTGCATCTACTGTCTACATTACCTACTTATATACATTTGTACAGATACACATTTGTAAGTCTGTCACCTCAATCGTAAAGAGTGAGACAGCATACTATCCTCCGAGCATCCAATCAGTCTTGGTACATCAAGAATTAGCATAGGGTTACTACAAAAATACCAAATGCTACATTTGATTACAAAAATCACTGCTGTTATTCTCAAATCAGTATAAGTTTTGTATCTGACGTCACTTATCTATACTTCTAATCTAACCAGTATCTTCAATACTGTGTCCTTCAGTCACAGGTCATTTGAAATAAACCACTACTCATATCTTGCACAGAATCGTTTTGCGCATTTAATGAGCAATTACACAATGTGGTTACGCAAAATTGTGCGCAGTTAATGACTTAAAATGCATTTTGGCAAAAAACGTAAATATTGTGAAAAATTAATTTAAGAGATAAAAGCAATATTAAATTTTACTTTGAAGTTAGACAAGAAAATATGAAAACTCACTTAACGATGCTTTGCGCCATTGAGCCAAAGCGCTTCAGGAGCTCATGATTTTGTGTAAGCGCATAATGTCATAGCTCAATAAATGCGCAAAAAGATTCTCTTTAAGATATGTACAATAGTTTATTTCAAAATGACCTGTGACCTTTTTGAAACAGGTCTAAGGCTCTCTCCAGTCCAGCCCATACATTATTTTTATACCAGCAGTAAAGTTGAGGAGTCTTTCGGATCTATTATTTTCTAACATGGACATTATATTAATGATGTGCTATTATATTCAGAATGGCAGTTAAAGATTTTTCCACAATAATTTTATTAATTTTATTTATACAAATACCCGCATCAAATAAAATATTCATCAATTGAACACATAGTAGTTATAAATGAGCAATTGTAAGCAGCAATAATTCTCAGGAAACCGCAATATATTAAAGTAATTTTATGTAACTAAATCAGCAAATCGGTTCATACTATTTTCTTTCTCGTCTTGGTCTATTTGAATGCAATATCAGATTGACATGAGATAACACATGTATCTTTTAGCTCTTCAGCTTTACCACTATCACAATAAAATAAATTATTCCCAGAAGTAAATTATATGATATTATGTTGATCTTTTCATAAATATCTGACGAGATCATTTTCGAGAATATTATCTTATCAATTTATGATGCATGAATGACTCACAGAGAAATGAAAAGTAAAGCTTAATTTTCAAGAAGAAATTTGCTGAAAATTGCAGTTTTGCATTTGGTACTTTCGACCTTCAACTTTTGTTACTTACTTATATGTTTTCTGGGGTTTATAGGATTCAGGTAGAGTGTGTACAAGTTGATTTGCGCACTTATGTACATACACATACACCCAAAATATAGATGCAACAATAGGATCATGCAAGTGATTATGTACAGTAGGTACTACATGATTTCATTAAGTATTGTGTCTTGTTCACAAATAATTGCGTTACTCATCCATTATTGTCAGAATTCTTTTCTCGAAAATGTCCAAGTGTTGTGAGTGGTCTGAACCAGTTGGACGGAACATTACCTTTTGTTGATGAAGTCATACAAAATGCTTCACAACATCTATAAATACTTTGATAATGTTCAACTACAAGAACATGAGTCAGTGAGTGCTTCTGTATGCTATTCTGGTTTCTTAGTGCACGTTGGCTGTGGGATAGAAAATGTCAGAAAGAATATTGCAGTATGTATAAGGGTAGTTTACCTACAACAGCAAGATCAATAATAATCATGAGTAACTACTTATCTATCACTAGCACCTCGTTTATATGCAGCACCATGTCCTTCATTTCATTCTTCAAGTGAGCCCCACCGCTTCGGCTCCTTCTTCTCCTACATTAAACAGTGGAATAAATGAAAGAGCACTAAAACTTAATGTAAATGTCTAATGGAAAGTGTAGTTTTTCAATTTTCTTCTGCACCTGCACCTCGCATTTATGTATACACCAGTTTTACCTTTGTCAGTGTCAGAATATCACGACCAGTCTCCGAGAGTCTCAGAATTGCAGTAGCTTAGTGTTAGTAATTTTTGAAACCATATTGAAAAAAGTGTTTTCACTTGTTTATGTGTATGCGTATTGTTGTAGACAACAATAATATAACTATTAACACAAGTCTGTCTACCTCGTGTTCAGAGGATTGATTTCAGCCTTATGTTATTAACAGGCTAGACAATGGTTCTTAAAATTTCATTTCATATTTGTATCGTCCGTCATCCGTAAGAATTCGTGTGCTTCTCTTGTATATACGTACATTCCTAAACAGACAAAAAATACCATAGTTCATAGTACGTAGTTAGTTAGGTACTCTTGTTTTGTTTAGGTCTTTTTAGTATAGAAAAAGTAAAACATCGAAAATTCTCAAAAGGATACGACTTGCTTAAGAACACAATAATAAATACACTATTCATTATTCCTGACACATTTCGAGTTACATAGCACTTTACGTCAATTTGTATTATTTCTAACATTAAATTGCATTTGTTGCAACTACTAGATTGTCTAATTTGCAGCGCTTATTGATCCTTATAAATGAGGACACTGTGGTGTGGTGAGGAAATTTTGGATGCAGCAGAGACTGCACTCTCAAGTATTGAGGCATCTCTCTGTTGGTACCAGCATTGTGCCAATGTGCCTGCATGCATTTTCATTTAGAATGACATTGTAAAATTCGATTGAGGTTTTGGATATAAGTGAATGCTGCATTATATGCTATTAAAGAAATTACCAGCAGCACAACTCTACTTTAGGGACTACTCATCATTTTGCATGTGTATCTTCACAGATTTACACATGAGTATCTAAACCTACTTATTTCGCTGTTAAAATGCAATGATTTTTAAACATGCAATATCTCGGATGTTTATTATTAATTGTAGTTGTAATGAGGAAATTACCGTTTTAACGAGTAGATTAAAACTATTTGTAAGTAATTCTCATATGCTATTTGGATGCTTTGTGTTTACATAGAATGAGGCTAAAAAGTCAATTACATCATGTGTAATTAATAAATAAAGAAACAAAAACTTGAATGCCCACTCTAACTGAATTTTTAAATGATTTAAATTGCAGTGATGCACGTATTACTATATGTAATGTTGTTAGTTACGTCATTGTTAATTATGTTAAGATTACATATAAGCAACTGAGCATGCATACACACGGATTCGGTCGGTTAATTCAGTAACAACAATATACAATATTATTATTAGGTAATAGGTATAGATATATTATTATCTTCTGCGTTTTCCACTTTTATAAACACAAGGAGTCTTGGTAGCAGATGAAAGACTGAAACATGTAAGTTAAAAAGAATCCTATCTAATCCTTTTGCCGACAAGGGGCCTATTTTCATTACATTGGCATTCTATTACTTAGTACAACAAAACGAACAAAAAATACGCAATGAGTTGGAGATAGCGATGACGATACATTATAAGCTCGCGATAATGGTTCCAGGAGAAGAAAAGATAGGCGATAAACAATTGTATATGATGGATACTTGATTTATAAGAAGCTGAGTTGACTTTTCTGTATTTTATTCTTTGACTATTTGTATGACATCATTTGAAATCCACGGTGATGGTGTCTGCTTTCGTGGTTTCATCATGGTGAGTTCGTCTTTGAAAAGTATTTTATTATTGAATATGATTGTGCCATTTTTGTGTTAGCCTTGAACTTCCTTACTAATGCAGAGACGGAAATGAAAAAAATACATACAATCATCTCCTGCAGATATTTCAACAAAACATCATGCTGAGTAGTTTCCAACAATGAAATCATGATCGTGTCAAAAATATTGAAAAGAGGGAAAGATGATGATGACTTGAAAGTGAATGGGAAAAGTCTGTTAACATCAAGTGTCCATGCGTGTAAACTAATTGAATTACGCATTCATAGTAAATAGCAAGGTATGCGAATAAATAGGCTCTTACAAAAAACTCAAAAAAGGCAGCATTGAATAATATTATAGTATTTATACTTTTGTACCTTTTTTTCGCAAAGCTTGTATAATGAGTTATATTATGCCCTACTGCATTTACTTAAGTGTAAAAAATAAATAATTCTTGCTTACACTGATCAGCAGATATATGAAGTGATTTCTTAGAATTTTTTCATTTCTAAGCTGTCAGCACTATGCAGCACCACTCGTTCAGTAGTATTAAAGCTTAACCAGTCTTCAACTCGTTTCTCGAAATACGCCGATAAATGTATACGCCTTTACCAGAGGAAATGAAAAGATTGGTTTGTAGATAATTTATTCTTTTCCTCCCTGGAGTAGTTTGAAGTTTAAGTATAGGTATGCCTTGCACTATAAGCTTAAGGTAGCATTATTGATGCATTCACGTATTATTTATTATAAACTATACTTAATATCATATCAGTGCATGCATGATATGTTATGTAATATTGTACAGAGTGGTTCACTGAATTTTCAAGAATTCCATTTCAAAGCAAAGGCAACCTTTCAAGATATTCTAAGTTACGGTTAACGAGTCAAAGTAAACCACAACAATATGATTGAGTGCAACAGAAATTCTAATTTGTTCTTTACTGCATTTTACAAAATACAAATGCCTATAGAGTATATTCCGAGGTACCTATGTACATAAGTAACCAAACCGAATATTGTAACGATTACGGTTGCAAAATGTGAAGATGTTGCATACAAACAAGAATAATATTACATTGTGGCAAACATGAGATGCCTTAACCGCTAAATTGTGATGCGTCACATAGAAATACCTACAACAATACCTAGCAGAAAATATTTGATAACGATACATTTTGTTACGCCACATTTTACGCATAATTCGCATCACGTCAAAATGATTAAATAATTCAAATACTTTACTCAGTATTACTTACCATTGTATAACTACAAATCTTACAAATGTGTCTAAAGATGAAGTATAGGGACAATAAATAATTAGTTGAGTGTATTGTGTAGGTGTAGTATTTCCCGTCATTCCATCAGACGATACATAACATAAACCGCAACTACTTGTTAGTATTCCGAGTATTACTATTTAATCAAGTTTCCACGGAACTTAGGGACAGGCTACACTGCTGAAGACACAATAAAGGGGACCGACTACAAAGCACTGTAGCATAATATGTTTCACTTGAAACTATGAGTGCCAGATATATACTCATCTTGCTATTCTATTTATTCGCAATTATTGTCAGAACTTCAAACATGAGTTAGTTAAGTATCTCTGTTTGCATACTATTGTATAAATATCTCATTTCTGTATGTGTTCTATGTATTCGGTTAAGCTCCTTACAATATGAATATAAATATCTATTAGTAAAGGAGAGCTACGATAGATCTTGTTAGTCAGAAGGCTGTATGGAGGGGGGGGGCAAAGGGGCATTTGCACTCACCAAATCCCAAAAAGAGATTGTTTTACTATAAAAGAGCATTTTTTGCGCTTTAGGGGAAATTTAAACTTTGTTTTTAGTATTTGATACAGTTTAGATGAAATTTGGCCCAAATTATCTCGTCGCGCGATAAAGAGCACATATAATTTTGGCATTTTGCCCTCCCGAAAAGTAATCCTAGATACGGTCATAGTAAGTCATTGTACCGAAATTTGTGTTTAGACTACCTATATGCAATATTTTATTATTACATTCTCTTGTGTTTCGGTATGTATGTGTTCTGAGTGTATAAATATTCTTGTTAGGTATACAGGCTTACTTGAATGGTATGAATACGCCATTATGTAGGTAGATTCATGTTTGAAGTGACTAAAGTGGATAAAGACAAAGGATGCGCAGCCGAATTAGTATTTAAGGGAAGATGAGAGGGGAGCAACGATTTTGAGTGGCTATAAATACAAATGTTCTTAATTGTAATATATGAGTGTGGATTGTGGATGAAATGAGCGGAGAGGCATGATGAGACGTACACCAGACGTGAGAAATCTGAGAAATGAAGTAATCTGCTTCTGGGTTTATGAAACGAAAACTTGGCTGCGTACACGTAGGTAGTTATTATACACTAACATGTAATCGTTGGGAGGCTCTTCTCAACTCTTGTTAGAATGATGCCTTTAGTGCAACAGTGTAATATTATTATACCTGTAGTTACAATAATGTTGAGCTAACATCACAGTAGCTGGAGTACATAATACATGGTTAGTTCAATTTGCTAACATTTGTGTGCAACCTTCTTACTTCTGTAACCATAACTATCCATAATATTATAGGTAGCTAGCTTATTATATAATGCGCATAGTTTCATGTACAACCACATGCTTGTTTGTGTGCATTCAGACTTGATAAATACATAGTACCTTACATTACATACACATAATATTATACATAGAACAGACTAGCATAGAACATTGATCATCTTCACCATCATTCATGTCACCATTACTAAAGCTAACCTGTGACTGAATATCGTTATGAAAATGCATGTGTTTATATCAATACCACACTGCACTACTCACTTACTGACTGTGGAAGATCTGAAACGTATTCTTATCAAACATGATATTTATATACAAGCTTTGTTATTAACTGCACCCTTTTGTATGTACCTGTAGTGTGTGTATGTACGTGTAAGGTATGTGTAATAGTAATGTAATGTTATATAAATACACATCTACTTAGTTTATGTAGAAATATCCTAAAGTGTAATCTGTGGTGTGATCGCCCTTTATAAGGGACTTTAGATCATCTTTTAATGAACATGAATTGTACTGATTGGAGTACAATTACCCTGGAAGCTTTTGTTTATCGATGAGCTATCCGCGTTGTTAAACTTAATGCAAGTCGGAACTGAGTGATTGGAGAAAAGATATTTAATCAACTTGTATATTTTAATTAGCCGATCCTTTTTGTGATCGCTGATGAATATCTCTGATGCTTTACACGACTTGATGAAGAATATTGTAAGAAAGGAGATTTCTGTGTGAGCAAGCATGTATGGGCATTATTATTTGTATTGTAGGTGATGGCGATGTTCACGAATGTATGTTTAGCTTGAATTGTTCAGATGTTGCTTACTTGAATGTTTTTGTGTTTGGTGTGTAGGCAGTTTTTTTGCGAGTGTATGTGGTATGTTGAGAAAATGCACAGAAAGCGCAACACAAAAAATTGCATGCTTGTCTGTCATAATCCCATAATTCGATGCTGCAAACCCAAGTCACACACACAAGCTGAGTATTTGATAGTGCTATAATACAGCGTACAGCTTTATAACAAGACGTCACATTCACTAAACCCAAAATTCTTACACGAGCAAGTCGGATCAAAAGAAATAAGTGTAATGTCTACATTTCATTGCTGGCTTTCTGAGTCCTTTAGAAAGAGACATGACATGGGGTCGTCTACAGTGTACAACTGTGCACACAACAATACATACATGGGTGTGTGACCCAATCATTCGTTTTTATTGTCCAATAATGTAATAAAAGAAATCTTGTCACTAATAATTTCATCCAACTAGACTTCCTACTAAGGTTTACAACTTTACGCGAGAGAAAGAGCATGGGACATTGAATTGTCACTTTTGTGACAGTTGGAGATATACCTATAGAATGAATATGCAACAATAAAATTCGTTTCCTCATTGTCCTTCCATTTTCCTTCCGGCCATTTGTACTCCAAGAATTTTTGCACAGGAAGCAAAAGTAGTACATTTTTGTAATAATTGTACTGAGCTATACTGTGCTGAATTGTGAAGGGTGAAAAATGGGTACAATGCACAAGATACGAAAATGAAAGATGGAAAAGTTGTCTCCGTCGTAGTATAATAAAAATTCTGCTATGTACTGTAAAATATTTCTCATGGACTCTACTGTAGTGAACTTTCTATATAAGTATAATAATATTATTCTATTGCTTTTGCGACAACTGCTTCAAAATAGAAATACAGGACCTACGCACGTAGGATGGAATACATAGTAGTAATACGTAGTATCCTGGGCCATATTATAAAGAGCATTCTCTCGTAAAAATTCCTAGTAAAATTCTATTGTTCTAACTTAATCCGAATTAATGAATTGTCAAAAGTAATACTTAACTTACTAGAGTTGCTTTGCTTTGAAGCGTGATACTTAATTGAATTGAATTCAAACTTCTGCACTTCCACAACAACAAAACGGACATTTTATTTTGTTGATGACGATGTGACTGAATGGTGTAATCTTTCTTTTGTTCTAATTGTATATAGGAGTTTTGCATTCAGCATTGTACTAAGTGTGACAGAATGGTGAGAGAGAGACTTCAAAACGCACAGTTTGCAGACACAACCGAAATACCAATCCCCACAGCTTCTATTTTGGGATTGCAATATTAATGAAATATACATTTTCTTTTAAGATATTTCATCTTTGTTCTACTTAACAGTAACAGCTACTTAATATTATGTGCTATAGCAAGGCCGTATACAGGGTATTAACAGGGTGCGATGACTCTGAATGAATTTGAAACTGAACTCTAGTTATATTTAGTGTTTTTAAGCCAAATAAGGTGTTTTATAGACATTTGCACTCTCCGAAACACAGTTCTGTATACGACCTCGTGTATTAGTGATTTTAGTCACGACTCTATTAAATTTATTACTTAATTTATTAAGTAGTATTTTTAGTAAGTAGGTGATTGTAATTTAAAATGTAGTGGGTAAGTAAGTATAGGTAGGTAGTATTCACAGTAATTCATTGATAATTAACTCGAACATGCGTTCACAATTTCACAGTGTAATTTAATGTTCTGAAAATTCAATTCTTCATCTCATTACATGACTAGATTTTTTGTTGGTTGTGCCGTAAAAACATATACATGTAATTTAGTTGTCATAATAAATGCATAATTTATTATCCTATTGTAGGGATTGAGTTCATCTCTGCGTCTCATCATCTGTAATCTCATCTATCTCTGCATCTTCCTCAGTGTGTCTGTTGTATGATCAAATAAATTGCAGGCTTCGTTGAAAAGCCATGAAAAACGCTATACCTCTATATATAAAGTTAACCTGCGCCTCTGTTGCAAAACTAAATAAAATATCCTTAACTCAACATGCTGTCTTATATGCTTTATGGTCCTTACCTTCTTCAGTAAACTAGTAACCCAAAGTGGTTATTGTGTTCGTAGGTAAATGCTTTTAAAACTTATTTAAAGAGACGAAGCTGCAGTTGCATGCTAGTATGACGCTACTTGTATCGTACTGTAAATAAAGATGCAGTAGACTCTTAACGTTAGTATGGATGGATAGATGTTTGCCCTTATTTACTTGTTTGTGTTTACTGTTGACTGTGTTGACTAATGTTATATGCCCTATACTCAGTACTGAGGTTATACTAGCAGTTCTTTGAAGAATGTTTAATAAATAGAAGTTACACTTGAGTCACTTGAGTGTAGGCAGAATTCCAATCTTGACGAATGACTTACCATAAAATTTTGAAACATACGGAACCAAATTAGAATAAAACAACAAATAGAAAAGGAAGAATAGCAATTTGTTAGCTCTGGGGTTTATTGTTACATTGCTAATAAGAACAAAAATTCAGGAATTCGAATTGGAGTGCAAACTCATGCTAGACACAATCGCAAAACCTCAACATCAATCTAGAATCAAGACTATCAATGGTTGAAGTTATACATAGGTATTTGCTTTGCATTAAATAACGAACAATACATATAAAAAACTAAGATTTGCTCGGTAAAGTACCAATGTACAAGAATTGAATGGGATTTTACAGAAAATCCACTCACTACTCCGACTAAAGAAGTATTAACGTCAGAATTTAGAAAATGTTAATAGAACAAGCTAAGCTACATATAATAGATATACTAGTACCTACCTAGTTTATAAACAGATAGACTCAATAAAGTTGAAAGAATTTTTAGGAATGTGTATATCTGTTCATACAAAACATGAAAGTACGCTATGCGCTATTACGTCTCATCCCAGTCTCAAATGCCAATAAAAGGCTTAAGTGTAGATTCAGAGCAATATTTTACGTTTACATTGTAGCTACGTTACTTTCTTATATTTAGATGAGATGAATCGAAAACAACCTACACATTCGTACTCGGTGTTTGGACAAAAGACATAACAAATTCTTTACACAATGTACTAGTTTCTGGCACAGATACTTCCTGTCGATTCCAAGCAATTACTCACATTGTTAAATACTGCAATAATAATGTAGAGGTCAATCAACATGCTGTCATACAAAAAGATTACATGCGTGAGCGTCGAATTCATGGATTTAAGTTCAAATCTAAAGCTTCATTCATATTAAGGAGTTTTAATGCAATTGTAATTGTAAATGAGTAAATCCGTGGAAAAGAGGACAACTTACGCAAATGAAATTACTGTACAATTGTATTTAGTATGTGGTACGTACGGCAATTAAAGAGCATAACACATGCAATTAGGTAGGTACAAATAATAATTGTAAATATTTTCTAAGTAGTACTTGTAGTGTGGTGGGAGGTCCCAGTTGACTGCAGGATTTCAAATGTTTCTAATGCGAGCATGGTCAAAACCCATTTTTGTACAAGAATTTGTGGGTTCAAGCTATGAAAGATTCATTGGTTTATAGTTTGTGCTTTGCACGGGTAAGCAACTGTGACAAGTGTGGGCATTAATTCGTTCATACACCATGAAAGTAAACTTTTTCTGGTAAAAACTTCGTTGTACGTTACTTGTTTTCAGTTGTGATGTTTAATTCAACTTTACAACTCTTACATGCAGAGATCATATTTCTACTATGTATAGTAATATCTCTATACTTCCCTTTTCCTACAGCTCTATACCAAGTCCCGATATTATGTGCCCACAAAAATTCACATTTACAATTTTATAATCTGTAATTACAATTGGGTACAGTAGTGGTCTGTATCTGTAGTCTGAATAAGTACAAATAGATGACTGTTTTTCATAAAATTACAAATTAATGGAACGCCAATATTGACAATACTTTGCATACATCTATTTGTAATTCTCATAATGAGTTTAGATTTATTCGGGACTTTAATTTAGTGTGTGTAGACTTATATACTGCAATTGTCATTAATGTGCCATGATGGATTTGACGAGATACTATAAACTACATTTTGGAGCTTACCTACTTAAATCTTTCTTGCGCGCTGCAGTATTGCTTCCTCTAGTGCGAATATTTCTTTGTACATTTCCTTACTACGTGCCCTTTAAGGACAACACTAATTACGACTAGGCAATAATAATAAAACTGAGAGTACAATGAACTGCAATATTTCACTCATTTCCGACATCGAACCAAAATATTCCAAGTAAATGCTTAAAAATTATACGTAATTTTGTTTACCATTTAAAAAAGTATATAATTGATAATAGGTAGATGTAATTGCAGGAACTAATGATTCATTTGGTAATTTGATATACCAAAATCTACAAATATAGATACCTAGGCACTCTTGAACGAATCTTGTGTATTCTGTTGTATTTTTATTGGCATATGGATGGTCACGCTTCGTTTAATGGAATAGTTACCTCTTTGAAATTAAATTAGCGTGCAAAGGTGTGACAAATAGTTACAGGGACTATATTCATTGATTTTTATTGTTTAAATTAAATAATACAATATTTTACGAAAACTTTGTTCGTATAAAATTGTAAGTAAAAAAATCTGTTTTATGCGATAGCAATTAGTGAGTCTATTTACACAATCTTTGTTGTTTTTCCTTTTCAGATTGTTGATGAGACTACTGCAAGGACAGCGCGTCAAGAAACCAGCGAGTCTAACGAAGTATTTCTTATCGAAATAGGAGGTCTACGTATGGCAACAAACTACACTTTCCAAGTGGTTCCACAAGACCCGGCTTACAAAACTGGCGGAAAACCATCACAAATTTCTCTGCAGACTAAAGGATGTAAGTACTACATGGTTATGCTCACATCTTACAAGACTAACATATTAGCTGTTACTTGTGTGTATAATCCTGGTAAATCTGCTTTGAAGATAATGGTCTTTATAAACAGTGTGCACTTTATAACGTTTAGACCCACCTAGGTCACAAGTTTTACAGCTAAATTATTTGCACTCGACTGAAATGGATGTAGTTGGAGAATTACTTTGCGCATACATACTTACTGCCTAGACCATGCTGTGCTAATAGTTATCATGGGTACCCTCAATTATGTAACATGCATTGTTAATACCGCATGCTGAACGAACTTGGGCATATCTTTGAACCGTTGACAAACATCATCTTTAAGTTGTCGCAATTACGGTAGTTCTTACGGCATTAGCTTACATTTCTCTAAGACTATCATTTTCTTTATAGCATTACATAAACACACACACTCCAAACGTCGAAACTTATACATAAAACACTGTGCATTCGATTGTACATCTTCGAGTATTTAAGAGATTCAACAAGGATTAAATATCATACGTATCACGATACAATATACGACTAGGTATACACATAAATTTCCAAACCCTAAATTGAATGATGAAGATAGCCAATAGTTTCAGGGAGTGTGTTGAATAGCATTTTTAAGTTAATAAGAATTTTTGAAATAACATTATTACCTTCAATAATTAAATGTAGATAGCTTGCTGACACTTGACACACATAGATGCATACCTATTATAGCAATTAATTATCTGGTCCAATGAGCACATTAAGTATTTTTCATTCCAAAATGACCTAACAAGCAATTTGTCGCTCATTCATCTTCAATATTTCATAAATTGTTTCAAGATGATCGTGATTGAGCTGTAATATAATAATATACGTAGGTACTAGGCAGTAAGTAGGTAGGTATTCTAAATATTATACTTTGTAGTGCATTGAAAAGAAGATTCCACACGACACGTTTCGCACAGCAACATTAGGTAGGTATGTTACATGTACAGATACAGCATATTAAACCAGCCATAGAGATAGTGATGAAATACATATTATGTCATGATATGCAATGTGTGATGATAGTGAAGATACACACACTCCTAGGAAGCGAAACCTTGCAATTAAATGTGCAATTCGTTCGTGACGTAAGTTTTTCTGCGTGAATGAGCACGTGCTGTCAACTTCTACACGGTAGGTAAAAGGTAAATAGTACTAGTAAGTAACCAGAAGAGATTGAACGTAAATGATGCGTGTTGTATGCAGCTACAAGTTACAAGTGCAAGCGATAAATCTATAAAGCTCTTTTGTGTGAGTGTGAGTGTGTACTTTGTATACTTCATACTTAGGTATTCACATTCACAGTACATGATCTTACATTTATAGAGGGACTGCATGCATGAGAAGAGGAGCAAATAGTGTATGTAATAATAATAATGCAATATTACGATACTTGGTTATGTATTGGATACCTTTGAAGTACCTATTCAAATTTACATGCAATTTACTGCTGCAAATGTATTCTGTGTGATTGATACTACTTAGGATATTAGTGGACGTTAGCAAGAAGTAATAGGTAAATGTTTGAATATTATTTGAAATGCATGCACAAGCTAAAGACACAAGCTAAGACAATAAAAAGCTGAACTGTCCCACATATACCTATGTAGATTTGTATATACTCATAATTCTAGGTTGGTAGAATTGTTTCTCAAGTGTGTAGCACAAGTCTCACACAGTGTATAATGCAAACATTTCCTGAAACAAACGTGCCTCACTCAAGTGGAGCCGGGCAATTTGCAACTAAATTGCGAATTCACGGAATACACGCTAGTAATCTAGAGAATGCATGTTGTTTTTTCAGCTTTGTATGCAAATTTTGATGTTTGTGTTTGTCGTTTGTACTGTACCTTAGCTTTACGCAATGTAATGTTATGCTAAATGCTATCTGTGATAATAATACATGTAATCACTCCGCATTATTCTAGTCAATGCAATTTGTGTTATACTGTTATAATTTGTAGTTATATAAAAACAGTGTATGTATAGGTACATTGTGTTTCATAATGCTAATAAAATGATATTATTTATTTACATAAACAGTTTCTGCCAAAGCTACCAAATGCCTGGCTGACTCTAGTGAGGTGGTGGTTGAAACTGGACCTTTCTTTGGAGGAAGAATATCCGTTGAAGATTCTACAAGCCAACGGTGTTTCGTAAAAGGAAAATCTCAAAGGTAACATTATCCTTTGAATAGATTATACAAACCACTCACACCACCTTTGCTCCAAATAGAGTATCGGTGTTTGTGTTTTCAGTTTTAGCTTGTACTATGATGTAGTAGTACTTGTATTACCCCTGTATTGTCTGTAGACGAAGTTATGGTGATAAACGATGTTTTTATGTGTTGGGAGGTTAAAACTAGTATATACGGGTAGGCGATTATGACTCTCCCCATATGTAACTTTCTGTGTTTACGATTTTAGCACTTGTTTTTGCATATGATGCTATGAATGTCGTCTCACGATTACAGACGACACTAAGGCACGCACGTATTCTCTTCCTTTGTTAAAGGTGTGAAATTACAGCCGAGTAATTGAGCCACAGTTTATATGAATATCAATTAATTTTCTCTAAACTAAAAGGCATGCTAAACTTAGGATGCTACTAAACCTGTATGTGTAAAATGTTTTCAACTAACTATGCACTGAACAATTTCATTTTCTATTTGCTTATACGTTCTGAGATGAAACTTGTCGTAAACTCTGCACCAGTAGTTTCTGCACATTAACCTACTTTTGTCTGGTCGAAATAATGGTCGTCCCTCGTTCCTCGTTCGTCTAAAATTAAGAAAGCTGACTTTAATTATTTAGTTTGTGGTAGTATATTGTGAGTTGTGACCCTTTCTCAAATGTGTATCACTATACTACTACCTTTACTACTACACATAACGTATACTGTGTGAGTGAATCTAACTCTCAATAATTATCCTTCAGTTTATTATGACGTGTAGAAATTGTTGGAATTAGGAGCATCAGAAATGACACTGAGTTTCTAACTATATAATTATTAAGGCATTACAAGACATTATGATTTTAGTTAGGTGTACGTATAAAGTTTAGTTTTGGATGCACATTCACATGATAAACCATCCTACATTACAAAGTTTCTTTTAAGAAAATATTATCCACCCAACTAAGGCATATAAAAGATTATGTAAATGAAGCATGACACTACAGTCAAATTATAAAGAAGATTTATTTGATGAATAAATGCATACGTATTCATACTAAGTAAGTAAGTAGGTACATTATAGCAGAAAGTTTTGATGGAATGCATGCACATTTTACATGTACACTATAGACTATAGACGCATTTTATACACAAAATAAACACATTTACTACTGGGATTTCCGTAATTTGAGTTAAGATGTGTGTTTACTAGCATAACTAGGAAAGTGGCACCACTACTGTACTGTGGCACTGTTTATATGACTGTTTGAATAGTTAAATTGTAGCAGCAGGCAGCATAGCATCCAAACAACGAACAACAACTAAAGGCAGAAAAGAGAATAGAAAATGTTCCCTTAAAGCGTATTAGTATTTAACAAGAGCTGAGGCAGAAACTCTCCATAAAGTCAAATCACTTTCTTCAACTTTACTATTACCTAGGGTTATGGTTAATGCTCACCACCAGCTCACCGAATATTTTCATTAGAATCCACATTTCGCAACAGCTGGTTTTCATTCCATATTATACATTCCTTGTATCAGAGTTATATTACTCCATTACTAGTTCTTTACGATCCGAATTAAGGCGTAGTACTTAGCAATCTCCAACTTCTGCTTTTAGTGTACTTTTCCTGTGTTGTAAAGATGTTGCTTTAGGATGCACAAAGTAAAGAAGATCTCCTCTATATGGTAGCCAGGATAACACCAATGTAAATTGTGCATCAGATGCAATCATATTTTATTCCAACCTCTTATGTCAGTGTTTTGTATGTGTATACAAAGCTAATGTTTGCTGTTCTTCAAACAAAATTAATGAAATGATTCCTCGCGGCCTTCAGCAATATTTTTGCCTCCAAAGCATCAGTAACTACATTTCAGTTTATCATTTCATGCTTACATATATCTGTAATTTATATAGCTGATAATATTATAGCTCATTCTCGGCATTATTGGCGTTGGCGGATCTAGCACTTGATTTTACAGGTCCAAACCCCTCTCTGCGAAATCTGAATTTACATTAGATAAGAATAATTCCCAAAAAGAGGTTTTTTGCCATAAAAAAGCAAACATAAAGGAAAGAAATAAAGGAAAATGATTCATTTTGTGTTGCTTTTGAACTAAATTTTTTGAGATTGTGGCATTATCTGCAGCTCAAATTCACATTTTTCCTTCCCCGAAATCGATTTCTGTATGTTGCCTCGCAAAAGTAACTAAAAATTATTCGATGTGATTTCTCATGTGAATGAAACACCTCCCTGTGAAAATTCCTAGATCTACCACTTAGCGAAATCTATCTGATATAGATTGCGTATATTTATACATATGAAACTCTATTTATCTTTCATTGGCTTCAATAATTGAACATAATAGACAAAATGAATTCTGACAGCTTGGATCCATTGTTCATTAATACTATAGAGACTAACTTTATTCAGTGTGTGTCAGGTACATTTCACACTATAGAACTGGCGCTAACGTGATAATGAACCATATTATTGTATAATAATGGTTTATTAACCTTGTTCATAATTTTATGCGTGTGAGGGTACAATACATTATTAATTACATTAAAGAAAACACTTGGTCTCCCTAATTACTACCAGTATGTCTTCTATAGCTTACCTTGAACATAATTTATTACTACGCATTATACATCAAACATTGCTCGTGCAAAATTTCCTGTCTTACAATGATTCAACTTTGAAAATGGTAGAGGTAGTCACTACTGTACAGGTAGGGAATTAAGAACCCAGACCTTTAAAACACTAGGCAGTTCATCCACTCCGTAATTCCAAGTAAATTTTTCAATTTAGATGCACCATAATATGGTGATTGGTTAGGAAATTGTATTTCTTTTGACTAAAGGCATGATGTTAAAATGCGGTTGATAATGGAAAGGTTGATAACATTCTTACATGGTAAGATAAATGCATTATGTCTTTACATGTAGGTACAGCGTACATACATGTGTGAATAATAAGTATCATTATGAGATGAGAAGTTAATGGTCCATTGCCATATGGAATGATAATTTGATAGAAACTAGAGAATAAATTGGGCTGAATATAGAGAAAACAGCAATTTGAACAGTTTTTGCCTTTAGCTGTAGCCAATTTTAAGAGTTAACTTGCATAGTGATTGCCCATTATAATTGTAATTACATTCAACGAAAGCGAAATTCACAAGAAATAGTCAGAGATTGTAGTCTATTTGTAGGAAACTCTAAAGATGCTATCTTCAGCTAACCCATGTATTACAGTCAGAATAAATGTCTGTCTGTGTGATAGAATGAAACCACTGTGCATACGAGCAGGGTAGATACAAGCACTAGCGTGCAATAAATGTCGCTTTTCTTATTGCTTTTAGATCCACATTCCGATTTCTAAGCTGAAGATGTGATGTACCTATTGTTTCGGCAGCCGAGGCATTTAATTTTTTCTACCATTCTGCGAAATATTTATCTAACAATACAAAAGAAAGGAATATACACAGGATATTATGCCATGCAATCCAATGCTGTAATAATATATTTGTAATCTACATAATGTAATACGTAGTATGTTTTTTGGAAGCTTGTAAGCTGTGGATATGTGAGTGAGCCATATTTTACGATCTGTGTCTGTGTGTGTCTACATTATACCTAGGCTAGGTTAAACTAGGTATGTAAATGCGTTTCCCTAAGTGTAGCCAAACCGCATGTAAGTTAACATGTTTGTAAATGGTCAAATAGCATAACATTCTATACCTATAGATAATAATATATCAATTGATTTAAATGCGTTTGTGGCTAATGTAAAGTATGACATTACTCATGTCGGCTATAAACAACCAAAGCAATTTCGATCATGTTGCCAATTTCTACATACAGACATATCCATTAATAATAGTAATGTGTTGGAAAAGAAAACGTTTGTTACTAAAAGAATGTCTCTGTCTGTCGTGGTTAAACTATATCTCACAACAGGTGATAGAATTAGAAAACATATAGGCAGTAAATCATATGAATGCTTCTTTTCATTGATTGTGCATGTCTGTAAAATACTTTGTTTCAGATTCTGAGAACATGTCAAGGTATGCATTCTACAAGGTATTAATAGTATCTATTATTAAGTATATTATGCACACACTTATCTTCATGCTTAAAAAACGTTTATATAATAAGTTCTATGTACCTACTACCCACTCGTACGAGTATGTAATAGGTTAATGTTAAAAGGCAAACTCTAATCACTATAATATAGGTACCTATGTAAGGTAAGGTACTTTGCTGACAGCATAGGACTTACGAATTATCAGAAAGTTTTCTCATTGTTGGAAATAAAGTAATTACATTTTATTATGATTATAAAAGTCTGATACGTATGTTGTGCCTGAATGAAGAGATAAGTCCAAGCCAAGTTTTCTCAAAATTGAGCTATTCATCATCATATATCATATACCAAAACTACTATATAATATTAAATTCAGCGAGTCCACACTCCACAGTTTATACACTATCACTATTACTGTAAAAAATTGGAACTATATAGGTATGTATCATTTTTAGACCTCACGAGGTCTTATAGAGCCTACATGTCTGTCTGTCCGTCTGTCCGTCTGTCCGTCCGTCTGTCC
>JAQFYB010003156.1:0-20685 GCA_034694085.1 Pogonognathellus longicornis | reverse complement strand
GTAAATGCCGGTATTTACCACTATTTCCCGGTTGGCATGGTATTTTCTACTTTTGCTGACATTTGCCCAACCCTGCTTTGAACCCATTTGGTTCATCCGTTCCTTAGGTAACTTTGAACTTAAATTCTCGTGACCACCACTGAGTATGGGTGACAGGATTTTTTTCAGTGCGGTAGTGAATAACTCTACCAGGTTTTAAGCAATTACAACTGAATTTTTTTCAAAATACGCAGTTCTAGGCAGGTTTAGGCAACCACAATAAATTTCGAAAATCAAAGATTTAGGGTCTCAATTTTTTTTTAAATTCAATTTTAATCTGAAGGTGTCATTTTTGTCAAAAACTAATTGCGCCATGTAAAATAGGAGCTAAAATAACCCCTTAGAGCAGTAATGTACTTTGCTTACAGATTGACCGTCAAGGGTCTCTAATGTTGCAAATTCGGGCTGTTCAGTCAATCAATTTTTAAACCCTATTTTTTTAAAAAGATACAGCAATATGTGATACATTTGGGCAACTAAAAATAACAATTTGTCTATATTTGTAAATATGTCAAACAATTTATTATATCAAAAATCAATTTTTAGACTTTCATAGATAGTCATACAGTTACAAATAGAGCAAAGAAAAGCTTTTTACATTTTACGACTCCATCTTAAAAACATAAAGTATATAAAAAGAAATAATAAGTAGTTTATGAGACCCAAGGCTTCGCAATTTTTAACAAATGGCTAATAATTTAGTGTGTACCTATAGCAATAGAATATATTATTACATTGAGACTATTTTAAACAGTATTCTTGTGAAATGCGTTCGTGTCATTTAAATTTATTGCGTCACATAAATAATCATTTTTAGTAATGTTGAAATTCATTTAACATGTTTTTGGTCATCAAAGAACAGTACGAAATAATTTTTTGTGTTAATTAAAATAATGTACACATATTTTTTATCTTTACAATTTAAATAAACAATACATCACTACTAAATGTAAGTATTAAAAGTATACATAACCCACTCCTACCCTACCCACTTCTTTCAAATGCAATTTCTTATGCAAATCAGGATTTAAATCATGTTAACTACTGATTCTGATTATGTTGATTGGATGTCCTATGTTGTCACATTAATAAAGCCAAACATTAAACATATGAACGTTTATCGTTGTTCATTGTCTTGTTTAGCATTATCAAAAAGTTATAATATTTAAATATTTATATATAATATAGCTGCTCTAGGATACTCATTTAAAATTCTACGCTACAGAAAACGCTATCAATAAAATAATTCAAATTCATAATCCTCTACTTTAGAGCATGTTTGAAATTCTTGTCTCGTTATACTCTTTCCAAAATTATTTTCAAATTGATAGAAGTTGGATTTCTTGTCCACGTATTTTGACAGTTCACTTTCTTCGAATGGAATCATCTTATGCAAATCAGAATCTGAACCAATTAAAATTTTCTGTGAATACGTGTTGGCCTGCACTAAACTTACGATGTCCGAGGTATCAAAGAGCATTCTACCATCACCAACAATCATCAATATTTCGGCTTTGATTTGAGAAATGATTATTGCACAATCTGTTACAAGCGAAATACTGTCAAAGTCATGTAATATGAGAATATCTAATTCAAAAATAGAATTATCCGAGAATTCTATTTGAAGAGCATCAAGTGTCATTCTCTTTACACTTTTTGGTACATAACTTAAATTTAATGTAAAATTAGATATGGGGTTATTGGAGTGTTGGTTTCGTATTTCTAAACTTACTAAATTTGAGCAGTTTGAAAAATAAAACAATTTGTCGCAATCTTTTACTTCTAACCGCAAATGTTCTAAAAACGGCAAGTACAACGGTTTAACACAATTAATTTTTGTCTCATTGCCTCCTGCCATTACCAACATTTCTAAGGTGTCTGGAATAGAAGTCAAATCTATTTTAGAATTAAAAAACTTTAACCGCTTAATTCTCAATTGATTTTTTTCTAAAAAAGGAATGTCTGTTAAATCCAACCATTTTATGTGTCCCTTGGCTTGTGCCCAATTTTCTAAAGAAACACCATTTACATGAAGTTGATCTACATTGAATATTTGCTTGCTCATGTCAAATGTAGCGCTCGTGCAGTCATTATCAATAATCTCCAAATTAATATTTAGAGCCGTGCTAAAATCGAATAAATCGTGGTAATGAAAATGTGTTAAAATTTCATCATTTTGTACAAAAGTGACATCTTGCAAATTAATATTAATAGGTGAAATACGAGTGATTTGATTTTCCGTAGGAAGAATTATTCTACAAGAACTAAGGGATAAAGTTTTAACCGAAACAAACTGTTCCAGGCAAATATCAAATTTTGTTGCTACCTGTATATAATAGGGATACCTTATTTTGATACTTGTTATATTGGACGGGTTTATAAATAGTGGAGTTAAGTTGTAACTCGGAAGGAAACCTTCGGGGTCTGATAAATTGGATTTACGGACAAGTTTAACACAATGGAAAGTAATATCCTTTATGTTCTTTGCCCATTTCTCCAAAAAGTCTTGAATATCAGAAATAAGCCAACTTGAGTTGTCATCATTGCAAAATACAAATGAAGGAAACGGGAGATCAGGATTAGAATATTTAGAACCTTCCAAGAAAGTCTGGGGTAGTAAGCCATTTGGGCGAAAGCAAATTTTCGATCGTTTCCGTAGACATATTTCAGCTGTAGAATTCCACTGTCGACACACAAGTCGAGATCGTTTCATGTCTTTCAGAGGTAGAAATCCAAAAAGATGTGCTATAATCTAAATAGTAAAAGTTTGAGAAAAATTAAGATACATATACATAAGGTGCACCTGGAATGGAACCATATCACAAGTTGTGATTTGGTTCACAACCCTGGAGTTGTAACATATTGGCATTTAATGCTGTATTTTGGGGGAGCAAAGGAGGCAATTGCCTCCTCCGAAATCGAAAAAAAGGTTATATTACCAAAAAATGTGCAAAAATAAAAAAATCGCGAATTTGATGCATTTTAGATGGATTTTGGCTTAAAATATCTCAATTTTTTTGCGATACGCGCGATAAGAGACACATGTACTTGACAGTGTTTTATAGAAAATAATTTTGAGAGTTACAATAGTATGTACTTAAAGTTTTGTCCATGGAACAAAGGTGTTGTATATACATACAACAGAATGCTACTTCAATCTAATGGAATTGTCGAGTGAGTATTCAGTCGAGTGCCAATCGGATCGACCATGATAAAATTTGCGACTGCGCACTGCATTAGTCCACATTGACCCTTATCAGAATGCTTAAAATATCCATACTCACTCGACAATTCGATTAGATTGGAGTCGTATTCTGTTGTATATACAACACCTATGTTCCATGAGTTTTATCTAAATTGGTTGAATTAGAGGGGGTCAAACGAGACGACATAAAGTCTAAAGCACTTCAAAACCACAATTTATCCGTCCAATTTTTCCATTTTCCTTTCCATCCGCAAAGTGCCTTTGTTAGAAGCCTACGAGGGAAGCTTATTATGGTTGTGATAGGATAGGACGACAATCATTATTTTCTACCATGTCTAAAAGTTTTCGAAAAAACCAACATCAAACACATGATATTGAAATAAATTTTTACATTGATTTACCGTATCATTCAGAAATGGATTTCGAGATGGAAAAACGGTTTGATTGTTTTCTTCTAAGCTTGTTGAATTTTCTTTAGCGTGGACGAAATCCGACAGTTTTCTAAATATCTCCATTAGAATTGCAGCCTCGTCTTTTGGTTTTGACATTATAAGTGTGTATACCGCTCCTCTCTTCAACATAAGCGTACTAGAGAATGCCTAAATCAACAAAAATACCTTGTATTATATCAGTTTTTAAAATTTGTTTGACGCATGTTTTGAGATTTCTCTAACTTTGGCAACTTATACATACATTGGACCCAAAAAACGTTCCTCTTAAAAATGCATTTTTTTCCCTATAAAATACTTTTTTAGTGGACGTTGAAAATACTAAAAATAAACGTAGACGTAGAAGACGTAGAAATAGACGTAGAAATTTGCATCAACCCATATGGTTTTAGACAGTGGCTCCGGCACCTATATTGAAGTGGGTGGGCGGGTTGCCAATGCTAATAATCTACATAGACTTCCATGGCGTAGGTGCATGAAGAAAATTAGGTAGATAAGTGGATAGTTTTATGAGATTTTCAAAGAACTATTATAATATGTAAATGAATTCAATTTATCCCATTAGATTAAAACGCAGTTTGTGCATTCCACAACGTACTAGCATATACAGTTGGTAAAATTATGGGTGGGCATGCCAATGTATTGTCCACCCTGACAATTTTCAGGGTGGGCATAGCCCACCCTGCCCCCCTGGTTTTGGAGCCTACGCTTTTAGAGGTGATTCGAGTCTAGTATATATTCCAATTTCAAAATGGAAACTACTTCTGATAAGAGATGAGTTATCGTCAATATCTAGAATCTAGATCCATGCAATGTTAGTAAATTGCATTATAATTAAACCCCTAGGTTTACACACACAACGGTAGGTTTTTCACTTTTGTATTAAAAGTCTTGTGTCTGAATTGTTGATATTTTTTTATTAAAAAACCTTACGATTAATCGACACTCAATATCAGTTAGTAAATTTTGCTTGTAGAGCGTGGGCAGTATTGCATCGATTTCTTCAAATTCCTTCTGTTCAATTTGTGAAACAGTCGCGTTTCCTTCCATTGCGATAAAAATTTACAATGCAACAAGGCGACAAAAGAGTTTCTTGATTCTGAAATAAAATCAAAAAACACAGATTGCGAATGTTATTTTAACCAAGCCTGAACACTGAAATATCGAACACTATAATTGGAGATCAAATTCGTTACCTACCTCGTTTATTGGGTTAATACGAGAACAGTATACAAAAGTAGTTGCTGTATAGCATGGAAAAAAAGACGATATTACTTGAAGATAATTTTCAGTTCTGCGCAGCACAGTACTAGTGTTTTCCCTGAATGAAATTGAGGAATGAAACATTTTGTGAAGTCAGTAAACGTATTTGTAGTAGTAGTATTTTTATCGCTTGCATGTACAATATATTTAGCAATGATGTTTTAGGTCAAAAGAAATTCTCAGAGAATTTATTAGGGTATAGCGTTATGTTGTATGCATTCACATTTCACATGAATAAGCTTTTTGTTCAACACTTGAAATACATTGTCTAGAATATCTTAAAATACTGTTTTATCAGTAAAAATATTGGTCTTTAAATAAATTATAGAGGTTTCTGGAAAAGGTAAGATGGATTAACACACGCTCGCCATTATGCTTTGGTATTTATTATGAATGAGAATTGTTTAGTATTGTGAATGAACTTGTAAGTGTTACAAAGGTATACGGTTTATTACTAAGCACTACAGTGCACCTTTGTACTAAATGTAATATTATGTATAGGATTCCTAGAAAAGGATTTTGTATGTTACTAATACTAATATTCAGTGCCGGCTTTACGTTTTGCGAGGCCCTGGGCGACATATTTTAATATACCTAAAGCAAATCTTCCTGTACAAACTTCGCGTTAGTGGGACAAATTTTGTAATGGGATTGTAACAAACGCGAGGCCCTTACAAGCACGAAGCCCTGGGCGGTCGCCCTGTCTGCCCATGCCTAAAGCCGGCCCTGCTAATATTAGATTATATTATATTGGATACAAGAGACTACAACAGGATGAGTCACTCTAGCTTTTCCAGCTGCAACCATACAATGCATGCCCTTTAGTTTGTCTATATCATTAAACCCTAATGTGTAAATGCCTTTTTTTTCATTTTTCTTCTATTCCATGCATTCGTTTTAAATCTACAATTGTTTTACTATAATAGAGTGTACGTGTGCAAACTGCGTATAGTAGAGATTTTAGCTTAATAATAAAATTAATCTCATCAATCGTTCTTATTCAGTGTAAAAATATTAAATATTATATCATCACCTATACACATGTTTTGAACATTTTGAAAGAATGTTGATCATAAATAGGCGCGTAGCCAGGATTATGTTGGGGGTGCACTGAGAGTAACTAAACTCGTTGTAGCCACCAGTGTTAATTTATTTTAGAAAAACAGACTGACCCTCATAAACGCACCAAGAATATGAAGTTCGAGAATCTTCTGAAGTTTACCAAGTACAGGGGACTTATTTAAACAAAATTTCGAAGGGTTAGAGTATGTAATCAAGTTTTGCTAATAACAGCTATCGCCTTCATTTACCCCCGCCCCCTTAATTATGACGTTTTTGTGTTAAGGTTTATACCAGATTTTCTGTATTGCCAGATTTACTGTATATTTTCTTGGCTGAAGATTGGGTTTACAATTGCCAAACTTCAAAAGATTGATTCGCTGGTAAAACTGTAAAAGGTTAAAAAGTATTTCCCGGCACACCTCCTTCTGATTTTCCAATATTGGTTGCACCTCTTTACCCCATGAAGGGTCAGGGTTTATAACTTTCCTCCAAACTTCCACACTTTTGTTTTTATATATTTATTCATAGTTTCGTTCAATCTTAAAAACATGGCAAACTAGAAACTAGTATTTGGAACAAAATGTTGTCAATTTTCTGTTTCGAAAGCTCTTCAATAAAAAATTGTGGTTTTGCATTGGATTTTACATATTTACTTGTTTTTCCCAGAACAGTACAAAATCATTTTCTGTATTAATTAAAATATTACACGCACATCTTATTAATCTTATTACAGTATATTCATCAAATTACTATTAGTTGCATTGTTACAGTTTTTTGTTTCTGTATTGTTACTCACGAGCACTAATTGAAGGTATAATAATACAATATAAAAATATACTTATACTTACTACATACTGTAATGTATATATACAGTACGTTTTTTAAATGGCGTTCTACGAGAAGAGGTAACCATTGACACTTGTGTGAATTTGTAACATGTTTATTGAGCATAACCCTTGACAATGGGTACTTTGTAAGTTATTTTGCGCTCAATGTGTTATAAACTTACAATAGTGGGTATGAGATAAACAATAAAATGCATGCAAACAACTTATAAAGTACGCGTTGTCAAGGATTGTACTCCGAAAACATGTTATAAAATCTCGTTCAATTCTTATACTCCTTCTCAATCGCATGGATCACCATATAAAAACGTTCTGTATACTATAATATAAATATAGATACCCCCAATTCTAAACCCCAGAAAAATCTCTAAAATTCGAAAAAGGCAATTGAATAATCGTCCACTTCAACGTATCTTTGAAATTGTTCTTGTGTTATGGCCTTTCCAAATTTATTTTCAAATTCATAGAAATTGGATTTCTTGTCCACGTATTTTGACAAATCACTTTCCTCGAATGGCATGTATTTATGCAGATCAGAATATGAACCAAATACAATTTTTTGTGAATCCTGACTAGCCAGCACTAACCTAACGATATCAAACGTGTCAAAGTTCAAAAATTTATCAATAACAACACCCAGCACTTTTGCTTTGATGTGAGAGGTGATTGTTGTACAACGTATTACAAGTGAATCAGTATATACATCTTGCAAAATAAGGGAATCCAATTCAAAAATGCAATTATCAGTGAATTCAAGTGGAAAAAATTTCATTTTCATTCTCTTTACACTTCTCGGTACAAATTCTAGAGGGAATTTGGGAGGTTCAAAGTCGCGCTGATTAGCACTTATGACTAAGTCTACTAAATTTGTGCAGTTTGTAAAATACGCCAATTTGTAGATATCTTCTTTATCTATGTACAAACATTTCAAATTTGGCATATGAAAACACTCGCTAGAAATAATCAGATCATTATATTCTGCCACGTTCAAAATTTCTAGCGTCTGTGGAAGAGAACTCAAGTTGATATTAGAATCATATGAAATCTTCAACTGCTTAATTTTCAATTGATTTTTTTCCAAAAAAGGCATGCCAAATAAAAAACAGGATTGCATGTCTCCCTTGGCTTGTGCCCAATTTTCCACAGCGACACCATACAAACAAAATTGTTTTAATTGGAATACTTGTTTGCTCATGTCAAATATCGCTTTTGTGCAGTCATAATCACAAGTTTTTAAATTAATATTTAGAGCCTTGCTAAAATCGACTAAATCGTAGTAATTAAAATGCGTTAGAAGTTCCCCATTTTGCATAAAAGAAATATCTTGCAAATTAACACTAATAGGAGCAATACGCTTGGTATGTTGTTCCGTAGGAACAACTATTCTACAATAACCAAGAGATAGAGTTTTAATAGACACAAAATTCTCCAGACAGATTTCAAATTTTGTCTGAGGACGTGGACTCTTGATTTTCAAACATGTGATATTAGACGGATTTATAAATAGTGCAGTTGCATCGTAGTTTTCAATTAGCTCTTCTTTGTCACCCAAAATGCTACTTTGAGAAAGCCGGGTAAGTGTAACAGAATGGAAAGCAACTTCTTTAATGTTCTTTTCCCACTTTTTCAAGAAGTCTTCAATAACAGAAATTCGCCACCATGTATTAGAATCGCTGGAAAATACAAATGATGAAAACGGCAGATCAGGATGAGAATATTTAGAGATTTCTATAAAGGTGTCGGGTGTTGAGCCATTAGGACGGAAGGTAATTGCCGATCTTTTCCGTAGACAGATTTCCGCTGCAGAATTCCATTGCCGACACACCAGGCGAGAACTTTTCATGTCTTTTAGAGGTAGAAACCCAAGAAGATGTTTTATAATCTGTATAGTAAAAGTACGATACAAATTATGATATGAACTCTGAAAAAGCCAATGAATTTAGCTATAGGTTTAAAATATTTAGTTTACCATATCATTCATAAAGGGATTTCGCGATGGCAATACAGAATGACTGTTTTCGTCATTACTTATTGAATTTTCTTTCGTGTAGATAGCTGCAGTCAGCTTTCTAAAAATCTCAGTTAATACTGCAGCCTCTTCTTTTGTTTTTGACATTATAACCGTGTAAACCGCTCCTTTCTTCTCCAAAATGTTACTAACGGATACCTAAATTATCCAAGTATATTGTTTATCTTACACATTAGATGTAAATATAATAATACCATTAATTAGTAATTAAGACCTAGGGGAATGTGGTAATGGTTAGAACGAGGTGTCGGTTGGAACTAAACCATTATTTGTTAAATTACTTGCTCTTTTTAGCTGAGATTGTTAATATAAATGTGTAAGTTCATGATCTAGCCTGTTGCAAAAAAAAATCTGATATTAGTTTGAAATTTTTGATTTTAAAAATAAAAAACCAATTTTCATCGTTAAATTTGCCTAAAAGTTTTTTTTCTTGGATAGTTTAATTACAGCCGCTATTATGAACTTCAACATGTAAGAATTTTTAGCACACAGTCTTAATATTCAAAAATATTATTTCATGTCACTGCTATCCTCTTCTGGGGAAACTTAGCCAAATTTGAAAAGTATGAGCGGTGTCGGTTGGAACGAAAAATGTTGGTGTCGGTTGGAATAAATTCCTTTTGCCCCAATTAATAAATAATTTACGTAAGGGTTACTAATCAATTTTAGGACATAAATTTCTAAAGTTCATATTTGTAATCGTTCTTTTTCCGTTGAGTTCCAAACAACACCATACCCTGTTCCAACCGGCACCGCCACTTGGTGTCGGTTGGAACATTAGTTAGTGGGAAAATTAGTAACACTAATGAAATCGATACTTAAGAATCAGCTTTAAATGTTGTGTTATAAAGTGATGCAATATTTTTACGGTGAATTATGAAAATTAATAAAAAGAAAATCGTTCCAACCGCTACCACCTTCCCCTAATAATATATATTATATTCGTTAATCTGTCAAAATAATTTACTTAGCGTAAGGTAAATATTTTTATGTAGAGGCAATACCTGGGTGCATATTTACACATGTAAATATATGCTACCTGGGTAATGAAATATTCCAATAAAGAAATTGTACAGAGGACAAAAAGTTAATATTAGCGCAGTAAAGGCAATTCAACGTCAAGATGAGATTTTTTACTCGTTCTATCGTTTTGCTGACATTCCAAACCATTTAAAAATGTAGATGTTCCAATTTTGTAATGAAATTTTTTGCCAAAATATTTTTTCATGCCTTTATATGGTATAACTTTAAACGCAGAAAAGTGTACGAGCTACCTAAAGGTCCGGACTCAATTTAATTTTAGAAAAATCTGCATATTCTGATTTTCATTTTCCTCAATCATACTTCCGGGCGTAACGTAGCGGTTTTTGAGATATAAAATTTTGAAAAAACGAACTAGAAGCATGGGAACCCGCGACTATGGAACGGATGACGCTTTGATACTAGAGCATGTAAGACGTTTAGCGATGCCCGGGATGAAAAAATGCAAGTGGTAAGGGAAGATTTCCACTCCCGTTACCCCAGTGGCGGATCTAGGATTTATAACAGGGGGGGTTTTGAAGGAAATTCCAGTGAACTTCGGTGAATATAATAGGTATTTAACCGCATTGAATAATTTTTGATTTTTATCTAGTGTAAACTGAGATATAACAGGGGGGGTTTGGACCCGTAAAACCCGTATGTAGATCCGCCACTGCGTTACCCGGAATCTCAAACTTCGTATCTTAGACTCCATTTTCGAGAGGACGGGGGCGAGGGGTACATTATGTTATAGTGCACTCCCCCAAAGTCAAAAACCTATCCCATTATGTTTTTAAACTTCACCTTTTGTTTTTTCCGATTAATTTGTTGTGGCTGGGACCGCGCTTTGGGGTTATTACCAGACCAACTACAATAACGACAAGAAGCGTTGAATCGTTGATTTCAACACACATTCGTTACGAGAAATCGTTGATTCTAGAGTCTCTGACGTACAACGTAATGCCGTGGCATGCGACGTACAATACGTGGATTTCCACGTACAATCGTTGTGGACATGACTGACTGGTCTGAATTGATAAAGTTTTTTGAATTAAAAAATCTTACGATTAATCGACAGTCAATATTGGTTAGTAAACCTTCCTCGCAAAGAGTCGGTAATATTCCATCAATATTTTCTAATTCTTTCTGTTCCATTTGCGTAGTAGTAAAGGCGCTTACTTCCATTGTAATAACAAATGGCAGTTCTCATCCAACCGTAAAAACAAACAGACAAACAAATTTTTGACTCTATTAATTATGAAATTTTAAGAAACAGAAATAAATATTAGGAATCTCGAGGAACACAATCTGAAATCAAATTCGTTACCGCTAGCGCTAAATTATGCAAGGGGTTGAGTAACTCAATGAGAAATGCAAGAGAAAGAAAGTACTTAGAAGCAACCTAGCATCACATCGGTAATAATAATAATAAACCATTCAAGACGGATAACAACTAATAACAAGTAAGAAGTAAGTGTTCTGACACCAGTATACTTCTACATACAGAAATTGCACAATTACCAGAATTCAGTTTTTACATCCCTGCACAGTTACAAGAATTCAGTTTTTTCATCCTTGCACAGTTACAGATTTAATTTTTTTTTCATCCCCGCACAGTTACCAGAATAGCATATTGTGCATTATGTATACACCCGATATGCAGGGGTGATTACGTAGCCTTTAGTTCATCTGTTCTTGTGCTTTATACTGTACACTGGCATATTATCTGCGACCTAGGTCACGAAGGGTGTAACCGAGTAATCCCATTTTTACAGCACATCTATGTTGAAACCCTCAGATCACATCTGGAAAGTTTGAACGAATTTAGTTCATCCGTTCTTGAAGTATACTGTAGACTAACAGACAGACCAAGAGAAATTGATGATTGAAAACCATAAAGCATCCCTGATACTCTCCGAAACTTAATAATCTCACGAATATCGACACTGTACTGTCAACAATGCTCAATCTTTTAGAGTTGCTCACTCACGATAATGAGAGAGAATAAACTCACGTTAAAACCGGAGTTGGAATTCCGTGCTGGGTGCCCCGCGGGGCACCAAATTTGCCTCTAAATGCGTGATTCTCACCCCAAAAATCGAAAACAAGGGTCATTTTGCGGGGTTTAGCAGGGTTTTGATCCAAAAAAGCCGTGGTCTAACCCCCGGGGCTCCCCGGGTGCCCTCCGGGGGTTAGACCCCCGGACCCCCGCATTTTTTCCAACCTCGGTTAAAACCTTGTAATGTCAAATAAGTTTGCAACCTTTTTTCATATGCCATAGAGATTTGGATGGTGAGCCTATTAGCATGGCAGATATATTCAAAAAGGTTGTAACAACCTTTTTGAATATCGATTGATTGATCGACAACAGTTGTCGATCTGGAATTGTTTAAAGTGGTTGATGTAAAGAATAATATCCGTCTTGACTAGTGCTGTGCGAAGAGCAGGATAAGGGGCGCTAAAGAACAGGAGCAGCTAAGAGCAGAGCAGTGTCCGAACTGCTCTCAGGGCAGCAGGGTAAAACACCAAACAAACAATCTAAGTCCACGTCTTATATTTACACTTATTTAGTAATAGCCTGCACATGCAGATGGTTTGTTTGGTGTTGTAGCCTGCTGCTCTGAGGGCAGTTCGGACACTGCTCTGCTCTTAGCTGCTCCTGTTCTTTAGTGCCCCTTATCCTGCTCTTCGCTCAGCACTAGTCTTGACAACACATGTACTTGTGGTGAAGAAATGATGGTCTCATCAATAAACTATTTTAAAACAGATCCAATTAAGGAAGGGTATGTACGTTTATTCGCGTAAATGAGGCGTACAGGGGACATTTGGGGGGAAATGGCAGCAATATTTGGAAAGACAAGGGTTCAATTCATTGCACCTGAAAGTTATAATTCCAAGTTTCGAAATTTTCATGACAGTAATTTCTATTTTAAAAGTGTGGGGAAATCCGTGGAGAATAAAGAAATTGATTTTTAGACGTGTGCGATCAAAGTTGCTAAAAGGGCCTTCAGGTGCCCTTCAGAATTTTATTCTCTTTTGTATGAACTCTTTCAAATTATTTGAAACTTTTTCAAAATTGAGTTCTCGTCGCAGAAAGAGTTTCAGGCTCAAATACACGGGATATTATGCGGGACATACAGATAGAGTAAAATCATAGAAAATGGTATGTTAAGGGGGGTATATACTTCGATTTTCGCTAATTGAGGCCTGCTGGTGTTATATGGGAGTAAATGGCAATACTTATTGGAAAGATAAGGCTTCAATCCAGGAGACTTGGAAGAGATAATTTAAATTTTCGACATTTTAATGGGAGTAATTCCATTTTTAAAAGAGTGGGGAAATACATGTAGAATGTAGAAATCGATTTTTTACACCCACATGTATGATTAAAATGGCAAAAACGACTTCCAAGTCCTCTACAGAATTTCCCCCTTTTTTTATGAACTCTTTCGCAATTTTTTCAACTTTTTCATTACATACACCACTTTTGACCCCGAAATAATGTCTTGTATTTGTAGTAGTGGTTTCCCATTGTAATACATACGAATAACCCCTTTCAAGTTCACTTTTTTTCAATTTTTACCCCAGGAGGTAAAATGAGATTGGTTCTCCAAATGGGGGGTAGTGTAGATTTAGCATTTTTAAACTGTTTGTCAGGTCATTGGGAGTTGATTGATACCCTACTTGTACCGGTTTTGACCTATAGTGTCTATGTTACATCCATATATATCTAAAAAAAGGACAAAAATGCAAACTTTGACCGCATAGAACTGGGTGACCTGGGAGTCATCGGGTCTTCCTTCCCTACTCAAACTATGTCTGGAGGCATGTAGCAATCACATATTAAAGTTTGAGGGATTTCCTAGGTCCATGAAATTTCAAACCATTCCGTGCGTCCCTCTTTTATATCTCCGAAGTCGCTACAAGTCGCAACGAATTATGCAATAAGGAAATATTTAAATATTTAAATAAAAGGAGATTTTTTTAACAATAATCTGAACGTACCATCATTAACTTTTCATTGTTTTAATTCACATCATATAAATGAATACGAAAATGTATTCTAGTTCAATCCTACTATACAAAATTTTTCTAGCTATATATTTTTAAATCTCACTTTGTGATAGGTGCATTGCATTGCAGAGTACACGCGGTGTGAGTTTGGTCTGGTGTTCTATAAACTATAAAGGTCACAAAAAGTTAGGTTGATGTAAACTTAATAACTGCATAATTTGTTTAGAGATATATCAAACAACTTATTTCATCAATATCCAACTTTCAGACTTTTCAGTGGCGTAACTTGAACCGGTGCCGTCCTGGAACAAAGCGATGTTACTAAATAAGAGAGTAAATGCCAAATTAGGAATAAAATCTTCGCTTTATAACTTTTATTATTAAGTTAGTTTTTTAAATCATTTAATTCCTAGCATTTGTGGATCTATACACGTAACAGATTTAATTGTTAATTATTTGTTAATTGGAATAAAATTCTAATCCTTTGGGGGTCACTACATTTTTAGTTTGCAAGAGCTGTGCGATTATGCACTTATAACTAACCAGAAAAGCAAGGGCAACTGCATTCAAACCTCAAATATGGTATTAGAATTTCATATACTACAGTTTACATGCATAACATGAATAATGTTCCTTAATTTTCACGGTCTTCAAGCTCCTTTACAAATAGCATGAATAATGTAGACTTACAAGTACTAATGTATTATGTATTGCATTTGATTGGAATATTTGATTCAAAATTACACTGGTTGAATCGCTACACGAAAAGGCGGCTCGAGTAGCTAGGGTACATATCGCACATACACACAGGCGCCATTAGAAACTACCAATTCTAGACCTTGCATGGCACCGCTCGACCATGCCGCCCCTAGCGCCCTGGTTGCTTGTTCCACCTGTGCCAGTGGTTTTTACGCCCCTGAGACCTTTATAAGACATTCACTTAGAGCGTAGAAAGCCCGCTGATTTGCATTTCGAGGAAATGGTATGTCCTTTTTAATTTTTCGGTTCAATCTTAAAAGCACGACGAACTAGAATAATGTACTTGGAACAATAATAGTTTGTAATTGTAGGTATGTATAGAAAGCTCTTAAGAATCGTATTCAGTACTAAAAGCATAGCATGCAGAACTCCTTGATTTTGTGAGGGAAACATATTATACAGACTGTATTGACAAATGATTTTTTATTCAGTGATTTCTCTTGACTGGCGAATAAAATCAAAATTCTGGGTTCATATTATTGTAGCTATATAATTGATCTTTCATAATGATTATGAATCACTTCAATACAGTATTATTATAAAGTTGTAGCTAAACTACTAAAATGGGTGTCCCCAAATTCAATTTCTCCAAGATAATAAATTTTTATTTACAGACTTGCTTTTTACATGTGGATTAAAAAGTTTCAGTTAACAAAATATCACATGAATTCACTTGCTTTGAACAGCCTACCTTATAATTCCTTACCCAAAATCATCATTTTTTAGTTAATGTAATTTGTAATTTCTCGAGTAATTCAATTACAATTGTAATTTACTTACATTGCTATAATTCTATAACAAATTACACGTAATGTAATTTGTAATTTTATTACATATAGCTCGAAATTACATGTAATATACCCAACCCTGAATAATACGTATGAAGCCAGAATTTTGATTTTATTCTCCAGTCAAGAGAAATAATTTTCTTTGTACAAGAAAGGTCATATTATCATAAGTGCTGTATGCGATTCTTAAATAAAAAATTATGGTGTTGCACACTTTTTGTTTAGCCCAGAACGGTACGAAATCATTTTATGCATTAATTAAAATATTACCAGCATAACTTTATATTATTACAATAATTATCACATTGCCATTGTTATAATATATTAATACACTTTAACCAACTCCCATGCTATGTATGTCCACATTGACATTGATTAAGTCACACTGATTTTACGAAAAGGAATATCTCATGAACCATAGGGAGCTATGAGACGTAATCAACATCAACCGAAAAAGGAGGTTTCAATAATCAGTTTCGTATATGGGTTGTCGAACTTTGGCAATGTAGAGCGCTCGTAATTAGGCTTCATGTAAAATGAGTCTCTTCCAAAGGGAGACTTCAATGGTCATTTTCATGTATGGGTTGTCCGGCTTTAGGAATGCATGCAATGCGGGTTAAATAATTACCCAACAAAAATTGGTCGGTACTATGCTTTGTTTCATTGTTGGATAACATTTAATTGATTAGGCTATATTGAACCGACCAGTTATTCTTAATCCATTATTTGGGCCAAGTTACATTATAATCCAAGGTAGGCAACCCATGGATTATAATGACCATCCCACTTCGAATCATATTCATCACAATTAATTCTAACTGGTTCATGAACTCTAGTTTTCAATATAATGTTGAGACTAAATTTTTAAATGGGAGATACCCATTTTACAAGAAGCCTAATTACGACCGCATTGCATATTACTAAAGCTAGAAAACCCATATAAAATCATTGTCGAAACCTCCTCTCTCGATGATACTTAATCCAACTCATATTTTCTCTTGGTTGGTGAGATATTGCTTTTCAAAAAGCTAGTGTGACTTAATCAACACCCTGTATTTAACAAAAAATAATTTTTCTGTGATAATTTGTATTTATTGTTACAAATTACACTATTGTATTGTTCCCAGGATTCGAAATGAAAAGTAAAAAAGCAACCTTTATGTACTAAGGCGATTTTTTATAGATCCACGCGCTCTTTCATTGGTGGAAGATCGCCTTATGATTTATCGGACTCTTTTTGACTTTTCATTCTGAGCCCTGATTGTTTCTTTCTGTATTGTTATTGACGAGCAATTGAAGGTTACCAAATATGTGAATTTCTATCATTATTTATTTACTTGTTAGCACTAACAAATAATTATACATATACAATAAATCAATATACTTATACATACCTTGATACCACTAATTCTAAACCACAGAAAACACTCTAGCGATAGAAAAGGCTAATAGTGTCGTCGAGTTCAGCGTAGCTTTCAAATTCTTCTTTCGTTAAGCTCATTCCATAATTATTTTCAAATTTATAGAAATTGGATTTATCTACATATTTTGACAAAACACTTTCCTCGAAAGGCGTGTACTCATGCAGATCAGAATATGAACCAAATAAAATTGTTTGTGAATCCTGATTATTCAGCACTAACCTAATGATATCTGATGTGTCCAAGTCTTCAAATTCATCACTAACTACAACCAGCACTTTTGCTTTGATATGAGAAGTGATTGTTGTACAATGTGTTACAAGTGAATCAGTATAAGCGTCGTGCAAAATAAGATGATCCAATTCAAAAATGCAATCATCAGTGAATTCTAGTGGAGAAAATTTCATTTTCATTCTTTTTACGCTTTTCGGTACATAATCTAACGGGAATTTTGCAGATTCAGATTCGGGTTTATTATCACATATGATTAGGTCTACTAAATTTGAGCAGTTTGAAAAATAAGCCAAATTGTCGATATCTACTATATCTATCTTCAAATATTTCAAATTTGGCATGTGAAACGGCTCACTAGAAATGATCTGATTATTATCCTCTGACAATTGCAAAATTTCTATGGCGTGTGGAAGAGCAGCCAAGTCAATATAAGAATCTAAAACCTCTAACGACTTAATTTTCAACTGATTTTTCTCCAAAAAAGGAATATCAACTAAAAAAAAGTATAGTACGTATCCCTTGGCTTGCGCCCAATTTTCCAAAGATACACCATGTAAACAAAGTTGATTTAAATTGAACACTTGTTTGCTCATGTCAAATGTCGCTTTCGTGGAATCCTCATCACTAATCTTCAAATTAATATATAGAGCCTTGCTAAAATCGACTAAATCGTTGAAATGAAAATGTGTAAGAGTTTTCCCATTTTGTATAAAAGAAATATTTGCCAAATTAACACTAATAGGAGCAATACGTGTAGTATTTTGTTCAGTAGGAACAAATATGCTACAACTAGTAAGAGATAGAGTTTTAATGGACACAAAATTCTCCAGAGAGATTCCAAATGTGGGAGGACATGGGTTCTTGATTTTCAAACAAGTGATATTAGAAGGATTTATAAATAGTGAAATTGCATCGTAGTTATTAATTACCTCTACTCTGTCACCAAAAACGGTATGATGTATACGTTTAAGCATAATAGAATCGAAAGTAACTTCCTTTATGTTCTTTTCCCACTTTTTCAAAAAGTCTTGAATAAAAGAAAAATGCCACCACCACACTGTATCGCCGGAAAATACAAAGGATGAAAACGGCAGATCAGGATGAGAATATTTAGAGACTTTTATAAAAGTGTCAGGTATTAAGCCATGAGGACGAAAGTAAATTGACGCTCTTTTCCGTAAACAGATTTCGGTTGTAGAATTCCACTTTCGACACACCAGTCGAGAACTTTTCATGTCTTTAAGAGGTAGAAATCCGAGAAGATGTTTTACAATCTATACAGTAAAAGTGCGGCAAAAATTATGATATAAACTTTGAAAAAGCCAATGATTTTAGCCATAGGTTTAAAACATTTAGTTTACCGTATCATTCATAAAGGGATTTCGTGACGGCAATACAGAATGATTGTGTTCGTCTTTGCTCTTTGAATTTTCTTTCGTGTGGATAGTCGCAGTCAGCTTTCTAAAAATCTCGCTTAATACTGCAGCTTCTTTTTTAGTTTTTGACATTATAACCGTGTAAACCGCTCCTCTCTTCTCCATAAGATCAATAAAGGATAACTAAATTATCAAAATATCTTGTTATCTTAAACATTAAATATATGTAGAATTAATTTTCCATGAACCAGTCAAAATAATTAACATGGCATAACAGGTCAATATTATTATGTAGAGGCTTCTCATAATATTATTGTAATTTACATTTGTTCAAACTGGCAAAAAATGTGAGATTGTATGCAGGGGCCGCGGAAGATGCTAATGGGTGAGGGAGGGAACATATCTGTGGATGAAAAATCCCGAAAAGTGTTAAAACATACTACATGGCCATATCTAGGATTTTATTACAGATAGCTTAAAACCCCAATAGGAGGTACAAATGAGCTAATTATCGCGCTAAAAATTCGCGAATTTCCCCTAGATTTCAGGGTAAAATAACCGCTTTTTGTGACTAGTGGCTTGATTCAAAACCAAATAAACGCAATATTGCAGTTTAACTGTACTTTTTTATAATGGTTTCCTTTTTGGGAGTACCAATGTTAACGATGTCCCCATCGCACAATTTTCAGAAGGACATTGTCCCCAATCCCCATGTCCCAACGCTTCCTAGGCCCATGATTGTATGCTAATGTATCGCTTAAATTGTGTCTTGTTTATTAATCGCTACTCGGCATATTATGCATCAGATAAGGAGAGAACGAATCTATAAGGCTTCGTTTCCATAAGTAGAGTAGCTGTATCCAGATAAGAATTTGAGAGTAAGTATTTACCTCTCCTGCGTTTCAATACACAAGTAAACCAAACTACACTTCCCACCACGACTACCGAACAATTCAAATATTTGCGCCGAAATTGTGTGTTGATCGCAGGAGGATAGCCTAGTACCCGAGTACTTTAACTCTACTAGCCTTCGTATCCGGATTGCAGCCATTTTTGCTATCCTACCTGCGTTTCCATAACTCAAATTAGGCGGATGATGGAAACGTAGCCTAAGCGCTTTGGTTTTGATGGCGATGCCTATTGAATATTGTTAATTAAATTCTTAGTTAAAAACCTTGTAGGAGTAATTCTAAATTAGACCTTCTAGGTCGGGAACCAAATGTTGCGGTTGCTGTGGACATTAGTGGAGGTAAAACTAAGTTTATATTATAAGCATTTTGTGAAATATACTTTTCTTGGAAATCCATCGTTCCGGAGTTATGGCGGGTTTTATCCGAAGAACCGAATTATGCGGCACCCCGGTTATTTCGAAAAATAAATCATTTATTAATATTAGATATTTTTAACAACTTTGTCTTTTGTGAGCCCACGACGTCTTAAGGGGAAGCGCACACTTTGAAATTATCATTGAAACAATTTAAAAGCAGAGCGGAGGTGACGATCTGTTTACAAGTGTTGGAAAGTTCTAATCACTTCAATAACGAAGTGTAAACTTGTATTTTTTGAATAAGATATAATAAACGGACGGTATGAACATCTTCCCGCTGTTATTTCTTATCCTTGGAATTCTACATCACCTATTCTCTCTATGTATTTAGATAATTAAATATGGGGAAATCAAATTGGATCGATAGTTTTGAAACCTTTTCGAAAATTCTAGATCAAGTCATAAAATTTTACAGGCTTGTGAAATGTGTAAAATGTGAGGCTTGTTTTTGGATTTTGTTTCTTCCCAGTATGAATAAGAATTAAAAAACTGTATTCGCCATGTAATTCCTTACTCGACTAAAATTGGCATTTCGAACAGTATAATTTAGAAATTAAAAATTTGAGCTTCCAGGTACTCTAGATAAAAGTGCTTAGTTTGTTATACTAAAAGCCATTTTAGTGTACAGTGTACATATCTGTAACCTCGTTCTCATCTCTAGAAAAGGTTGCCCCTTGAATACGGATATGCTTTGAGGAACAGTAATGCTGGCCAAGATAAAAATTCATCTAGGAATTGGAAGTGACTCTCCTATCACAGTAGATATCACTGATTAAATATCTGAAAGTATTAGCTAATTTTATTCCAGTTATCCATGCGCGTAGCCAGGGGGGGTGCACGTGCACCCCCCCCCC
>JAQFYB010003155.1:0-20692 GCA_034694085.1 Pogonognathellus longicornis | reverse complement strand
GGTGACTTGGTGATTTCCATAATAAGAGTTTAATATACACCTCACCACGCCTGTCCTGTTATTATTAGTTATAGTAATAATTATGTATACCATACGATGAACCATGCAGATGTAACAAGTAATTTTGTTTCTAGGAACACATGATATGGAGAGCACGGAATTTCGGAGACGACGACATGCTTCGCCAATCTCGTGAAATGACTCTGCCGTCATGTGATGCTCTTCACTTATTAAGGCAGAAGAATCGACATGGGTAGCTAATTAATTAAATTGTGCAGTACAGCCAGGCAAAGCTCGTCTGTAATTTAAAAACATTTTAGTCATTAAATATATACACCTAATATTATTCTACATCTTTGCTGCCTAAATTTATGGCATTCTATGTATCAAATATCAATCAGTTCGACAAATTGTATTTAATTGTTTGTGTAAATACGACATTGCCATTAATAGCATTGTATTTGGATTTGGTTACAAATTGTAGTTTTACTGTCGTCTGTGGATGCAAAATTTAGGAATGGCAATAGAATCGAATATGGTTATTTCTATAATGGCAATTTTTTCTAATCACAACGAAAACGAACCACATTTTGGTGGACGTAGTTATGCTTGATTGTTATCACTAAAATATTCGTAAGCTTTATCAGGTCTACACGTTAGTAGTCAATAGTCAGTTTTCTCTTTTATTTCAGTCAGACAGTCAGACATAAGCTGTTCAAAGTTTTTTTAGAGCTGCGTTGTAAAGTGCTATAAATGTAATGATTTAGGTATGCATCACAGTAAGTAATAATAATTATTACACATAACACTTCGTAAAATCGGCTGCTCCGTTACTTGAAAGGTAACAGAAACAGTGCACAAAAATACATTTAAAATCCCTAAATAAATTTTATACACGCCATAATATTATCTTCAGCACTTGCAGTTGCTGTCCAATGAAGTTGAAGTATAAATGAAATTCAAAAATATATGGTACGTTTTACGTTAGTAATTCTAAGAGTGGAGGGATACTATTTAATTGGGAATAATTAGGTACATAATGTCAAAACCCTTGTCGCCAACAAGTAGGTATACCTAGCTAATGTTCAAATTAATTAGAATCTCTTTCCTTCAAGAGTGGTATTGGAAATAGAATGTAGCGGATGTAACATTAATAATGTCCGTTTTGTTTAGAGTTACATTAAAAATAAGTGTCACTTGAATGTATACAGAGTGTTACGTAAATTCTGATGATGTACATTTTACATTTCCAATTTCCACATAAATTACCAACAAATTTCTGTGCAGTTAAAGAAGTTCAAAAATGTTTTGATACAGTAAGGTACTGTTTCTGTTTGATAATTATTAAGCACCAAAATCAGATATAATAACGTTTTGTTTCAATTTTGATTGCATCTTTGACTTAACATTTATTATTTAATATTCTGTCTGTAATACAATTTATTGACTACAAATGCTGTACTGCATCTTCATTATATTGTACCTAATTTGTAATTGCTCACTCCCGTCAAGTTGTGTGCGTGTTCAAGTAATCTCGTTGTGACGTTTTGTTCCATTCGTTTTCCCTATTTATTGTAATCACGATTGTGGCAACTAGGTTATATTTTGCTTTGTTTGATTGTGAGGAATTTAAAAATAATTTAATTGTACTATTCACCTTCATTAGAATGACTGACACTCGCATAATGTCGAAAGCGATTTACAGTATACATAATATTTAATATTGCCCTTCGTTGTTATGAATGTCTAATTGTTCCTCTTAATCTTCATGTTCAAAATGAACAAGTAATTTATATCGTTGATTTGATATTAGTTATATTATTTGTAC
This sequence comes from Pogonognathellus longicornis, assembly GCA_034694085.1. NCBI lineage: Eukaryota > Metazoa > Arthropoda > Collembola > Entomobryomorpha > Tomoceridae > Pogonognathellus > Pogonognathellus longicornis. The sequence continues at coordinate 18,864 of JAQFYB010003155.1, read as the reverse complement.
AGCACTTGAGAATTGTTTGTTATGAAGACCTCCAGGTGCCTAAGATCACAATTTATAATATAAATAGTATTGTTACTTATATTTGAAATCATGCTTTCCTCCAATGCTCCATTAAATTTTCACTTGTATGGTGAATCCCACACAGTATTTGCTGAACTAAATGTAAGTAAGTGTAAATCATAAGAAAAAAAGTTGTGTGCTTTTTCCTGTTGTAGTAATGGCACAAAGCAACACACCGCTTTTGACTTAATGATCAGCGCAAATCTTCCTACCTACAAAAAATTTAATACCTGTGCGATGATGTGTTTGTAAAGGTTGTACTGTTGTACATCTTGTACTGTGGACTTGATCATCATTGAGAGTAGGTATATATAGGTATATGATAGTAGACATTTTCATGAGATATTTCGTACGATATTCCTATAATCAATATTGTATAATATATGACAGTACAACAATCAAGCTGTAATTTAACTTAACGGATTACACAATTACTTTTAGATAGAATAATGATATCTCCAGTTCTTAAGTCAGAAAAAAGGACTGTGAAGTTTGAAACTTCTATTCTAAGAATAAGCAAATAAAAATGGTGGTTTCTGCACGGCATGGTGCTAACTATGTAGGATTCTACTCTACACAGATCATGTTGCAGAAAACTAATACCTAAGTCAGTTTGGGCAATGAAAGATGATCTATTACTCGACCACAATTATTGTTGTAATTTGTAATTTAAATTGTATAATAGTGACATGAAACGGTCTACGAAAAATACGTTTGTGTACCGAAGCGATAAAAACAGATAGTGTGTAACTACAATGAAATGAACTAGAGTGTATTGCATTTGATTGTATGATAATAAATTATGATAAAGTATGAATACTTGAAATAAAAAATGTCGAACTTTCCCATAGATGCTCCAATTTCTATTAAAAGTTCAAATTGATTGCGTTTTTATAATTTTTACAACAGAATACTAGCGACAGATTTTTAGAATGTGGCATAACTTGCATTATGTAAGTATGAAGTGAGAAGATTTCGTTTTGTGGTTTTGGGCTACATATACAATTAAAAATTCACAGCATACATAAAGAAGGTGTTACAATATTAAGTGTGAACTGGATTTTTGATGGTTGGTGAAATCGAAATGATGGTTTGTTTGTTAGTGTGATAGTGATACTTTTGTTTGTTAGTATATTATAGGTACGTGTTTATCGATTTGCATGATTTTTCTTCAATGTTTGTATTGTGTGTATGTATCAATATGTTTTCAAGTATTGAGTGTTAAATTGTATAAAATTAATTATCATTAGAGCAGAAAGGCATATCGCATGATCATCATCGTCATCATCATCATATCATGATCGGTTTTATTTATTTATCATATATATAGTGTGTGTTCATTTCATTATATTTGATGAATTTGTTGATGTTTGTTTGATGTATTCATTTACAGGTGACAATATGGACGAACGAACGAACAAGAATTCGAGTGGTATTGTCCAACAACGTTATTAACAACAAGAATAATAATTGGTGATGGATAATTTCATGATTTAATGATACTTAACGGTATTTTATAGCGTAGCATTATTTAAGTAATAACATACAATACAAGACAAGAGAGAAAAACAAGGCAAAAGATATTCAGTTAGATGTTCGTGTGTTACTTTGCTTTGTTCCTGCTTCTTTATTTATTAATAATAATATTTGGTGTTTGATGTTTACTTTCAATTTAACAAAGATTCTTCATAGTTAGGACATAGAAACAATAATTTCTTGACTGCAGTCGTCGAGTACAGTAAAATATTATTGTTACAGTGAGGTCATCCTGAGGGAGATTTTTAGGCTGCTGCCTCGACCTCTCCGCCCTTCTCCTTGGCTTTGGACCAATCGGGTTTATCCTTCTTATCTTTATCTTTTTGATCTTCCTCTTCCATGGTGAATTCCTTCTTCTTCACCTGCTTCAGTTGATTTCGGAAGTTAAACTCTGCAGCCTTCTTCTGCAGCTTGGCAAACTTGTTCTCATATTTGGACACCTTCTTCAATGTCGGTTTTACGCTGTAAACAAATCAAAAAACTTTTTAATTCATCCTCCCAAATCACTCCACATTGTCCACATACACTTTGTCAATTATAACATTCATAATTTCGCTATTTTGGCAAAAAAATTAGGAAAATTTATAAACCTAATAATATATGTTAAAGAGAAAGCTGACTTTCCCTAAAGTGAAAGGTAGTGGAGAAAGCAAAAGATTTACTTACAACTTTCCTCGCAAATCGTTGACTTGGATGTTGAGTTCGTTGATCTGAAACATTGATCATAATTTCATATTAATTCATGAGCTTTTACAAAGACGTTTTTCATAAAACTGGGAAACATGCATTTTGAATTGTGAAAATAAAACAACGTGTACAAAAATATACGAAAAGATAAAAAAGGAAGACTTTTTCCAGAAAGAAAGTGTTGCATTCCAAACATGAAATCACAACTCAGGCTAAAGTGACACTTAAGTAATTAATATACAATCACAGATCATGATAAAGACTTTTTATACACAGAGTTTAAAACAACTCGTAATAAAATAATTAATAAAATAAAATAAATTAATCTTCAATTTCTTTCTGGATGTTTCTCCTTCAAAATAAAAATTGGTATAAACTCAAGAGCAACAAAGCAAATGCGGAAGCCCACTACAGTAAGCAAGCACGGAAAAACATTACTCGACTCATGTATACCTACTTACAATAATAATAATACTGGATGGGCATACCTTAACAAAGAGTAGGGTTTATTGGGTAAATGTATAATAATAATTATCCGTAAGTAGTAAAAGTAGTAACAAATAATTTTAAAAAACACTTAAAACAAAACTGACATTCAATTCACATGGCACAGAATAATAATTTCTCAAGACAACATGACATGAACACACGACAAGACAACATACACAGAGAGATACACAGAGAGAGACACAAAACCTGACATAAAATAACGTGTACCATTATGAGGCTTGTGTAAGATTGGTACACGGATGCAGAATCACAATCAAAGAAGTGAAAACAATCAATCAATCAATGAACAATGCTTCATGCAATTTCGGACAATACAATAATGATGTACAAATAGAACACAAACTTGATTTAGACTAAATGATTATTAAAGAAGTGCCATGCACGTAGCCGCTGGCACTTTTGGACTAACAGATAATGTCATTCAATTCAATGTGCATATTATCAATCTTGTACGATGGGTTGATTACATTACTCACGACGTTTCCTTTCAACTTGAACTACTCGCTAAAGTCAAATAAATAAATGTACATCAAAGATCAATAAATCACGATCGATGCAGCATAAGTAATAAACATAACATGGCAACATGACATGACATGAACGAACAACTATAAGATAGACATACATCCGGGCTTTTTGTTGTCACATCACAGTATAGAGTTTACTAGTATGTAGTAGTAGAACAGAACACCGTGTACTTGTCACGTCACCACCTTCACCACTAAACTAACATCATCATCATCAACTACTAGTACTTTTCTAAAAATCCAGCGCATCACCAACTACTTCATTACAAGTGCTACACATTCTCAGTACTGTCAGTACCTCTACTCTAAAGTTGAGATTAAAAGGACATTCTCTAGAGACACATGACACATGGATCAGTAGATTATTATTTGTATAGCAATAATGAATGTAGTAGTCAGTAATTCAATTCATTACTTTGTGTAGTAAAGTCAAGTCAAGTAAAGTATCAAAGATAATACAGAGTTGAGTACAACAACGTTCTACTAATAATTGATTAGAATTCTCTATCAGATTCATATTAAGGAAATAAATAAATCATTAAAGTACATATCAGTGAATGGCACATGACAAATTGACAAATAGTTTGTAAATTGTAAATAGCAACGAAACTAAAAGCAGGACAGGATGTCAGAGGTCACATAATATTATCAGTTGTATTATACTATCAATGTGTAGTAGTCAGTAGTACTAATAATAGAATACAGATTTTTAGCTTATTTAAATGTACATGTATTTACTAGAAGGTCAAAACACAAGTTTCGATTAAACTGTCCTATATTATAGTCAGTTTAATTCATTCAAAGGAATATTCATCTTCTTTATCACTTCACCATTAAATACTTTTCTCAAAAGTATTTTCAATCATTTTCTTTGGTTTGTGATAATCTGACAATTTCCAGGCCATTTTTTTCAAATACATTTTACAGAGACATAAATAATAAAAAAGTACATTGACAGAACACAGGTATAGTCAGCCCATGAAGTTATTCAAATTATAAAAATAAAGTCAATTGGTGAAAATACATTTAGCCAAGTGAAAGCTTTTGAATAGAGAAAGCTGGTGAAAGTTATAAACAGTAAATAATATTTAAAGGCAAGGCCGTACACACAATTTGATTTCGGAGGGGGACAGCTAAAGATAAAGTCAGCTAAATAACGACCAAACCGACTGAGAAATTCGGTAGGAGGGTCAATTGCCCTCTTGCCCCACCTCCTTTATACGGTCTTGTGTAACAGTACAATAAGTAATTTAATGCTGCAAAGTTATTTAATTACAAATTAAATCAATTAAATTTTAAACATGAGAATTCATACTGGATTCACACTTTATAGGTTTTAATCTAAAACCTTTTTAGCCTTTCTAGGGTTTTTAATGTTTAAAAATGCCATTTAAATTTCACCTAAAGTTAAAAATTACTTTCACCGATCAACTTTTGTGTACTAAACAATGACTTTAATAAGAAGCAAAGACAATAATACAGATATTTATTTAGTAGTAAATGTATAGCGAGAAAAGATTTTAAAAATTTGCTTTAACATGAAAATACAAGACAGCATTTTTTAATGGATTTTTGTGTTGCTTATTTAATGTTGGTATTAGTTTTAATAATAGTAATTGAAAGAAAAATAAATTAATACGTCCATTAAATAAAAGGGGGGTTGATTTCCACTGTATAAATACACACTGTAATAATATATAGTACAGAGTAATCAAATAAATTGTGTTGTTTGATAAGAAAATAATTTATATATACATCAGTAGCAGACAAAACACATTGGCTCTAATAGGCTAGCTTGCAGGGAGATTTTTCGATTTATAAACAATTTTTTAGAAATATAATTTGTTGATGCAATTCAAATGATTTTGCAACTGGACGGATTTTCGTGAAGGAATAATGTTTTGTTCAATTTAACTTATATAGGTAATATTTTTCTACATTCCGTTCCATTGATGGAAAGAGACGGCAATTTCTTCACTATATACACAATGTGCAAGAAATAAATAAGTGAGACAAATCACATTTTTGAGCCTATACCATAATTAAATAATTAGAGCCAGTATTAATTTTCATCTTGCGAAACAAATATCCCGATCCTGGATTTCTGGATTTGGAATATGACCATATTGACTCATTGCACTGTGAGCAATTTGTCCACGTATTTTGGCAAGAAAACAAAGCAGAATATTATACTTTATGAGTTTTGTTGCAATTTTTGGCACTTTTGTGCCAATAACGTGTTAGAATAATAAGGTACGTCCATAAACAATTTCGAATAATATTTGATACGTATGTAATGTACATAAACTTAAACAATGCGAGAAATGTGTAGGCCTTTTTCCTAAGAACAGGAAATACAGAGAACTCAAGTGAAAATAAAGAAACTAGTCAAAGAGAGAAACTACAGTTTTGTGCGACAGGTCACATAAGGCAGGGTCAAATTTATTCTACAATTGATTCTAAATACTAAATACTTCTCCACTCTACTTTTACTATGTGGTTTACTACACATTACTGAAAAATCAACCACTTTTCATTTAAATAATGCACCTTATTGTCATTTCATTCACATAGTTTTCATAAAGTATTATTCCTAGGCTTTTCATGACTCCCAAATGGAAAGGAATGGTTTTGGAAAAACGATAATAATATTGTAACAGATAAAATTATAAAATGTTTACATTCTTGCTTAAATAATCAGAATTGTTAAACGCTTAAAGTAAATCAAGACTTAGTTATTAAGGGAATATAAATCATAATCTAGCCCATTAGAATGCGTTATTGTTTCATCTATTTCATCACAGAAAATATGTAAATAATTTTTACAATTGTGTAACTTGACGGATTTCGGTCAGAAATTCTGAGGGGGAATTGCTATCGGTGTAATTAATTGAACTATAAATAATTTCCGAATATTATCCGTTAGATATACAGTTCTTTAGTTAAGTTACAGGTTTAATATTACATTAATAAATGAAGTATGTTGATTGTTGGTGCATGTATATCCATGTAAAGTAATAAATACAGCAATATTGACAAGGACAAAGGAAAACGTTTAAGAAATTAAAATGCGTACTGCTGAAGACCTGGATACTGATAGTGATTTGAAACTAATTTTATGTGGCTACACCTAAATCCCCCTTTTATTTGGTGACTGTAATAAATTATTAGAAAATATGAACTAAAGGTAATAAAGTAATAATGCTAATAAATAAATACGGTAATAGTAAAGGTGAAACTGTTACGGTCGAATACGTAAAGGACTAAAAAGAAATACATTTTACGATGCGATTCCGTCAGCTAATTCATTAACCAACGTTAACTGTTTCATCAACATGTAATTATATTTTTCATGTTTTGATTTGGTTTTTTTGGTTTGCTTACCAAGAATATTTTAAACACAGGGTGTTGGTTTGAATGATTGATTTGGTAGAATAGAGTGGTATGTTTTGTAATAAATTGCAATTGGATTTGCGTGACAATATTTTGAGCATTTTTCATGATACTATACAGTGCCTTACGTTACAGGTATACGAATACAAATACACTACAAGTCCAACCAGACAAGAAATAAAGAACAGAAAAGTATAATAATATTAAGAACAGGAGGATTTCTACTTTATATACAGTGGAATTATGGAATGTAGCATTAGGTAGCATGAATAAATAAAAGATAGGAAAAATAATACAAGGATGAATCGGCTATGTATAAAGTAAGTGAACTAAAAGAAATCTTTTGGCTGATTCAGTGGCCATTACAGATCTCAAAATAAATTATACACACGAGTCCTCTGAAATTTTTAAAGGGACCACGTAATTTGAAAATTAACAGAATTATGCCAAAATACTCCCACTATTACCCACTAATCACTTTTTTTGCATACTGACCCTTACAATTCTCCTGGGCAGGTTTCGTAAGCTAATAATATTGTTTTTGTTCTAGCTGAAATAGATGCTACATATATGAGACATGATTACATTTTATGTCTGCTACACGGTTTATGAAATCTGGTTGTAGGCATAATGTTTTTGCTGGAGACGACTATGCTTAAAGATACAGAATATTAATGAAACTACCGGACAGATGACAATGAAGACAAATACAAGGTGAAGTAAAATTAAAATAAACAAATGTGGGACAAGACTCTCTTAAAAAGAGAACGAACGAGACTTTTTTAGAAAAAATAGACAGGAGTATAGAAAAAGAATAATAAAAGCCGCAGTTCATATCTGAATTGATTCGAGGCAAAAAGGCCTACATTTTATGGCATTGCTAAAAAGCCTTAAAATCATTCTCACATTTGTAGAGCGACGACAAAGGACATTACTAAGTAAGTCATTCTTACATTACAGGTCGTTATGTAAGAAATCGAAGCTTTAATAAAAATATTTAATCCATCTTTTTAGTCCAAGCCTTTGGCACTCGTTTGGTAACGATGCGAGTAAAAAGACTTTGTTGGTGGAATGGATAAAAAATATTCTATTCTTTGAATAAATCATGTCTACAAAAACTACAAATGATAAGAAAAATGAAAGAAAAGATTTGAAAAGTAATTTCTTGGACGTTTTTGACAAAGTCAGACAGATAGTTAATTTACGATTTAATTTACTTAAATAAATACATGAAAAATGCATTGGTGATCCTACGACCTAACGGAATTGAATGAACTGAAGGGATATACCTCATAATCTCTTTTTCGCACTTCATATTCCAAATCCCATTTCTGCGATTCGCAAAGAAAGACTCGGTCATGATACTGCTTCAAAATTCCTTCTAAGTCTTCTATACAGGTGTAAGGCATTTATCAAAACAAAAATTGTAATAACTTAAAACAAATTAAACTATCATTTCCCAGATAATATTAATTTACTGATTTGAATTGTATATAGTAAAGTCCTGCAAACACAAGACAACACATTCATTGACGACTAAACCAGTTTTGATAACAGTTTACTTCAAAAATTCGGAATACTCCTCCATCTACAGATGATGCAGTTGCATTGCATGAAAGATAAAACCCATATTTTTGTACGTGATATCCATTTTACTCACTAAAATGTACAAGTACGATAAATATTTTTTGTTATATGACGATATGAGAACAGACAATGACCATACCATACCAAACGATTTTTACGACTTTCTATTGCTTTCTTCTTAAATTTGGTACTAATTATAATTTTTTACATGAACGCATTATGTTTATGTAGTAGAAAATGCGAAGTAGCAACAGAATAACGAGTATATTGTATTCAAAAAGTCTCCCTGCAATAATAACCAGCGTTTAATTGTCTACAGATTTTTAATGATAAAATTTGATGATAAAAATTCAACTCCTACAAAAACGTTGCAAAAAAGGAAGCTAGCAGAAATAATAAGAGGTAATCTTAATTAAATCTTAACGAGTATCATCAGCTAAAGTGCTTAACAATATTATAGGTATATATTGTATATAGTAAAGGCAGGTTTTCCGGCTGGCAAAACATGTTTTGTGCGTTTTGCCAGTTCGTTTCGCTTAATCTCGTTGCTCTAAAAATTATAATGCTCTACGTGTATTTTAGGGAGGCTTATCGGTAGGGGTGAAGTCAACAAAAACTGAACGATATCAAATCTACTGTGTTTGTGTAGTGTGTGGGGGACAGGAATTCTAAAAAATTAAAACTAAATGATTCGTTTAGAAAGAAAAGTTGTGTGTAAGAATAATACAAATAAAATAAAAAATAAAATAATAATGTGGTATAATAATATATATAAAAATAATATCAACAATTGTATTATATATATAGGTACATGAATGCTAAAGTATAATATATACAGGGGTTTCATTGAGGCATCAGCTCTTTGCATATATATTGCAAAATAAAAAATAAAATAGGTACTTACTAGAAAAAAATTAAGGGGAAAAATTAGTGGGACTGACACGAAATTGATAAAAGTAAAGAAAAGAAAGGTGCGTACATTGGGATTTGACAGAGCATTAGAATATGAAAAGAATTAGACAGAAAATTGATGTGAAAGAGTGAACTAAAATTTTGGTGAAAGAAAGAATAAGAATAATATGAATAATGATTGCTCTTCGTAATGAACTGGAATAATGAATTAAATGCTAAAAAAGAAATAAATAAATGAATAACTAAAAATAAAGAATAATGATTAGAGCCTCTACTGTGTAAACGAAACACAGATTTTTGCATTAGTTTTACCTCGTAGTCCTTCAATCTGTTCTGCCATTCGAGATCATACTTGGAACTTTCTAAATTTCCTATTTGGGTAGAATACTGCGTGCAAATCGTCTGCAACTCCGCTATTACAATTACATACAAAACACCATCATTTCCTTTTATAAATCTTTACCAACCCCTTGCCATTATCAAATTTCAATGAGACTTTTGCTTTAGTATAACTTAGCTAAGCTATTTTCATGACGTATTATTTGATACAAAAATAATTCATTGTAATCTGTTCGATGACTTACTTAGTTACAATTTACAACATTCATTTGTATTATGCCTTTTATTACTTTACTTACCGACTGAATGCAAGAAATTAATAATTACATAACATGGTAAATAACTACAGAAGTTACTTCTATTCTAAGCAAAAATGGATTAAAATTGCGTCATATTATTATTACATAATTCATGGGCATTGTCGTACCTTTTGTTCAAGAATTCTAGTTAAATTATGTGAAAAATGATTACCCCTGCGTATGGAATAATGCTTATTTTATACAGCAGAAGAAAATAGTGCTGGATTTACTAGAATTATTGCTACTCACAGCTTAATTTTTACTACTACAAAGATATTGCATCTAGGTATGGCATAATTAACTGCTACTACTTAGAGAATTATAAAATATATTATAAAATATATAGGCAATAGAGAAGCCTGCACGGTTGATGAGTCATGTAATCAATTGTTGTACTAATAATAAACGAATAAAGTCAATAAAATAAAGTGGCGAATCCTATGTATTGAGAGCAGAGTAAATAAGTTGCTTGCGAAACGCTCACAGTAATAACCAGTGCGTGAAAACAGATAAAGCACATGAACATGAGACATGAACATGCCAGGGTGATTGCCAGGAAGAACAACTATCAAAATAAGTCAAATACGTTACGTAACAGTAATACACAGTGTAAACGAGCGAGAGAGCGGACCAAGGAACGAAGGAACTGTAACAACTCCACATAATTTTAGAATGTCTTCACAGTCTTTTGTCTATTCAAAGTTGTTACAGAACATGATTCGCTCGGAATCAGAAAATGAGAACCCGGGCACGAGACAGACATCAACAAGAAATTAGGGTTATGCTATTTAGCTCAAGGATTTCGTTTCAAAAATCTAAATTCCGTCACAGAGGAAAACTAGAGAAATGAGCGTTTACAATTATATTATAGCCAATGACAAATAAGGAACCACAAGTTTTCTCTTCTGATATTCAAAGCTCAATTTATAGTACTATTATTCTATAATCAAATGAATCAATTCTCAAATTATATTAACAATAACAATTAAGGAATCTGCATAATCATTCCTTTCTTCGCAAAATTTAATTTCGTTATTAAGATAGTCACAAAAATTGCAAAAATATATTCAATATTATCATTACTAAGCCTCTGGCAAATTCTTGGCATCTCTCAATGCGGAGCTACAGTATTTGGGTGATTATTACTGTTGATAATTTGTGTGAACTGTGTAGAGTGAGATTTTCATTTACTTTACAATTTAGAAACAATTGAACAAAAGGAAGAAAAAAAAGAAACGAGCTAACAAATTAATAAAATACAAGAAAAAGAAAAAATTGCTTTTTATTTGAAAAAGATTAATATGAGTGGAAAATGAAGTGAATCTCGCTAAGAATATTTTGCTCAACAAAAGCGTGCATGGGAATGATTTATGGTGGAAGAAATAACGAAAGTAAAAAAAAATCACTGTATAGGTATACGGTATACGACAAAGAGAAGAAACAAAAGTATGTTTTGTTGATTTTGTTTTTTTCTTGGTGTTTTTGCATTGCATTGCGAGTACGTATGAAGTTTGGTATAAAAGCATGCTACAATAAAATACAATACATTACAAAAAGGGATACTTTAAAAGTAAACTTAAAGTAAAAATGAAATAAGAAAAGGGGCACCATCACGTATAAGGTGTGCAATACAAATACTCAACATCAGTTCAGATCAGACTCAATTCAATAATCAGAGACTGATAGGAGTATAATCCTATCCTCATGTCTAATGATACCTCGTGTTCTTTTCTCAGGGTATTATATTCCAGATCCCATTTGGCCGACTCCAACTCAGCTAATTTGTCGTGATACTCCTTGACGATTGCCCGAAGTTCATCTAGCCAAACATAGCTGCATATATGTATCTTACATTTTTACGGTATGTATGTACGCTTTGCATAGCCTTACATTATCTACAAGTACACTTTAAGGTTAAATACATTTACAACAGATCCTCCAGTACATTTCATCGTACATACACCGCAGCATTATTCGGATCGTAGCATAAAAGACACATCATACCTAACACAAACAATTTCATACCCTATGTAATAATTACTCAAAGTCGAAATCATCGAATCCCTTATTAATCATCACAAATCATAATAATATTATACCCATCATACACCTACATACATATTTCTTGACACAAAATTATATTATACCTACTCACACTAAAAACAATAAAAGTACCCAAAGTACTAAGGAAATTTATTTCGGTCCTTCCTACACATAAATATTAATGTTAGTAGATACCTTTCATTGTACGAATCAGTTTTAATTAAGAAAGGCCTTAATTGTATTGATGTTGCCTATATTATATTGTATAAAATATTTAGATTTACAATTCTGATAATCGTCGATCGTTCCACTCTCATTTACTTATGAAGTTGTAAGCTGAATAATTGGTTGAGATTTCTACACTATTGAATAAACAGTATTAATAGTTGATAAGTGCGTAATTAATTACACTGAGTTGTCGTGTACAAATAAATAAAATATATGTACGTGATCATCAGAAATTAACTGATATAAAGTGTTATATAGAATTTATGGATTTTCATCATGTATGACAAGCGGAGGAACGGAAGCGAATCTACGTGTAAATAATTTAATGCATTGTAATAACAATTTCACTTACAGGACTCCAAAAAAGCATTACATATTACTATAATAAATATTTCGAACAAAGCATTTGATTAAATATCAGCTAGGTGTAGTAGGTTCTTATAAAAAAGCACTACTCAAAATGCATTTTTTGAGCAAAATATTTCGATTAGGTACTTCAAAGCTGTGATTGTACATTCCTTGTTAGTCATATTATTCTTATTATTTACTGTGGTGTATATAAGGATTTTATTTCCTTGTCATGCCATGTAATGATGCCCGCATGTCAATAATAATAATTAACAATACTGTCCATTTGTGTTTGTATGAATTTACATATAGAGTATGTATATCAAGTATGCAGCTGCATAATTTGTTCACTAAGATAATTTTTAATTCATATAGATTGTGATATTCGTGTTTGTCTTACTGTATCGAAAATTTATCATGCATAATAATAACATTCGATATTTCCTTTGGTGTTACACATGCTGGAGTGCGATGTTAGTCCTGTAAATGGCTAAAAATGATTATGATATGTTAAAAAATTGGAATGAGTTTGTAAATTGTGACTAGTAATAGTATGTTAGATGGAAGTGAACAAAGTGCATATATACCTTAATAAATATAATTAATTAATGTAAATTAATTGCAGTATTGATTAGGAGGACACGTATAGGCATACAGACATCAATAACTATGTGATTGTTGTAAGTGGATGAGATTTTGTTTGTGAAAATTAGAATTAGAAAGTGCAAGTGCATGTCATGTGATGTTTAAATTTTGTAAATATTTTAAGTTGCAATTAAGTGCTAATCTCATCACCAACATCAGCACTAGTCTAAAATAACGGACATATCAACATAGCATAGCATTCACATACCTTTCTAGATTATTATTACTTTCTATGTTTCATGTCATTGAATGAGTAGCAGTACTAGTATTGACGGAATTATTTTCCATAAAGTCATCGCATATAGTGCTACACAGTATAGTAATACAGAATACAGTCATCTCATAAACCATAAAACATGCTACTGCTAATATCGACTTACATATTGTGCTAGTAATTAAATAATTAACAATTAACAGAGCTGGACGAATCGGCATAGATTGTACTACGAATTGTAATAAATAGTAATAGTGCAAAACTATGCTATGCTTCTAGTATTTGGCAAGAGCCATTATTATTATATTCAGCCTTTTTAATATTGTGCATTCTCGTAAATAAATGTTACCATTCATTCCAGTTCCAACATTTACAGCTGTGTTTTCATATCTCTCACTACTAATTTCAAAAATACTTTGTACATCTAGACTCTACTACGTAGCAGTGCTGCTAATTGTGAGTAAGTGCTCGTAAATCACATTCATTATTAAAAGAGGATATCTGCTGAGCTTTAAATACATAGGAGTAAAGTCACGGACATGTTACTTGTACACAAATAATTTATTATTTACTTGTTAACATATTGCATTTGTCATGGTCATGGCTGTTCATAGTTCATACTACAATTTCCGCCCTTTTAATCACACAAGAGCTTTTTATCAACGAACTACAGTGAACTACCCACGAAACTCTATAAAATTATTCTTCTTTAAATACGCTCCCCGCATTTAAGAAGCTTTGCAGATTTCCTACGTGTAAAAATTGCATTACAGTATGCTCTTAATATTATGCTGATTTGATTACAGCATCATTATACATGAATCTATATATTATGAATCCTTTAGACTGGATGAATGTTTTTTGCTACCACGATCCAAATGCATTTATTTATATCATTACACTCTTAGTGCTTTTGAAACATTTGGCTAGCATGAAAACCTCATGGAACGGTTATAGCTGAAGTGATAGAGCTTAAACGGCTAAACATGACATTCGGAACTGCCGACGACAGAAACCGAACAGGCGTCATTGGAATTTTTAGAATACAAATAGATAGGCAATTTAGTAGGTACAGAGTGAAAACAGTATCTTTGAAACAGCATCCATGAGTATGTATATAACATACACAGAGTTTTATTAACGTGCTAGTGCTACACTTCCTCTTTCCGAAATAAATCGTGGCCTGTGTAATGTAATATAATGTAATGCATATGAAATTGGACTAGGAGAGTTAAAGTTAAAACTTCTCTATAGACGATACCTATACTGCCAACACAGAAAACACTAAAGACTCCCTACCTAAAGTATAAAGTGGGAAGATTAAAGATGGATTTTATGTAGAAGCAACGAAGTAGTATGTAGTGTATGTAGTAATTGCAATACATAAATAAGTCGACACTATTCCGCTCCTATATTATTATAACCTGCTATTTGTCGTTTCCTGTGTACGTGTGTAGGTAGCCTACATATACTAAAATAGTAAAAATCTTTTCGTAGAATTTTACTTGTGATTTCTCCAAGAAGATTTCTGTGTAGTATGTGTGTACAGTTAACAACACACTCCTTGCACTTGCTCTTACGAATCTTTTGGTTTATGCATCTTTGCTTGATCTCCTAACTAACTTTGAAGCTTTTCTGGCTTCTTCTTCTACTTCTGTTTTACACTGTTGTTGGGCTGTTGCCAAAACAGAGTTTAAATTACTTAAACGAAATAACGAATGAGACTAGTTCTTAAAACACTATTTGGTAGTATTCACACTCTTTCTATGCTCTTGTCTCGTCTGCTCTGTCTTTCTCAGCCATGACTCACTACTGTTGTAATAGGTTAACTTTGCAGACTGTAAAAAACTCAAATATTCGCAGCAATTAAAAACTACGCTGCAACATACGACGTAAATAACTTACTTTGGTACAAATACACAGATCCTCATCTTACAAATGCAATTCACAAATATCTTTAGTGTACGTACGTAAAGTTTACATTACAAATTATGCCAAAGAGGCAAGTTCTGCTCATTCTTACAAAGACCAATGCAGCATATTAGTCGTTTGAATAGATATAGATACATATACTTAGGTACACATAAATAGTCGTTTCAAGACATAATTAATTTTCATTGCTGCAATGCTCTTAATTGTGCCAGTTTTGGAATGAATGAAAAAAATGAGATTGAATATTGTGATCGTAAATCATATCCGTCTCCATTTAAAGCACAGATACCTCAGTCTCAGCTAATAATAAAGAAAATAAGAATAGTAGTAATAATAATAAGAATAATTTAGTAGTAGATGAATGCATAACAGAATAGCAAATAATAAATGAATTATAGAAAGGCCTACGAAGAGAAAGTACAGTGAGATTCTAGTATTATTGTTGAATATTACAGAAAAATCAGCTTTATAGATTGGCATTCACCATTTAGTCACAAATACCAATCATCCAGCGTAAGAACGAACGACTACCACTGAAAGAATTTCTAATCATGAGCATGCGACGCGATTGGCAAATCTGACAAATCTAACCTCAAAGTCTTTTCGTTGGACAATGAACTCGACATCATACTTTTGATCCTCCAGTAGTGCTATGCGACTTTGATACTCGGCACATAGTTTTTTCAATTCATCTGTTACCATCATTTATACATTATACAGTTACATATTTCAAATCTCTAAATAGTTGTCAGAATGTAATCAACTGCATGAAGAATAAAAATCATGTTTGTTAGACTAGTAATCAAATAATACAAATGATCGTACTTTTCGTAATATTCAAATAATTATTAAATGATCAAAGCAATATTAGAATTCTGAAGCGTTTCGTTTGGTTTATCCCCAAAACAGTTTGCTAAAATAAATCATAAAATATTTCAAAAAATTTTCGCCGAAAATTTTAAAGTTTAGAATATCTACCAACATAATCATAAATAAATACAACAGAGAATCAGCAAAGCGAATTCTGAGGTAGAAAATACTACTGCCGTAGACGATTTGTGTAAAACTCAAAAATGTGTTTGGATAGAGTCTCAAAATGCTCGATGGCACTATTTTTAGAAGATATTATGTTTACCAGGATGTGGCATCGCCGTGATCGAATACTAACAATGAGTTCATTATATTGCATTCATGTATTGTCACAATAAGAATAAAACACCTTTGCAACCCCTTTGGTACTCATCTGTACAACTCAAGGGTGCAAGCTAGATCATAACTTGTCAGTAAAATACTTTTGATCTTTTAAAATTTTCGCAACCCTTAAGGGTACATAATATAACGCTTGTACACCAATGCTAAATACTAAAATTCTATCAGAAGTATAAGTACCTACTGTATTCTAGCATCGTCCTTAACTGCCTACTGTACTCTAACGATCGTCTTGAAGATCTTATTTACTCATATGAACATAGAACTACTAATAAATATTTCATCGCAGAATAATATGAAGATTGCTGTCTACGCATAGTAGAACTCTTAAGTAAAATATTTTGAAATGGAAACCATATATCGAAGAAGAAGAATTACCTCTACAGAATATTACATTTTATGAAAACGAGGTATTTGAGAAGAGAATTTTGAGAAAAAGTGTTCATACCTTCACTGGCACTGTCAATGTCCTTAGGTTTACCACATCTTTCTTCAATGATTCTCCTCCTTTCGGCTGATTTTCTTTCCTGTTCTTTCTTCAACTCCTCAGCAGCCTTTTTACGCAACAAAAGTCGAAGTTTCTTCTTTCTCTCTGGTGTCATGAAACCCTTCTTTCCCTTTTTGGCAGCGGCCGAAGCCTCAAGCCGAGCTCGGACCTCAGCTTTCTTGGCATCGATCTCCACTTGTTTTCTTTTGCGCTCCTTTCGGTACACAGTGTCAAAATGTTCAGAATTTACATAATCATTTTATTACAACTTTCCTCTACTTATGTTTTAGTCTACGTTTGTGTAATCATGTAGCAGAGATCCCTTGGAAGTTGGAGTAAGTAGTACCTATGTATATATGTACATATGTATCTCTAATGGCATGCTGCTTATATTAGTAGATACGGTGTGTGAATGTGCGTGGTTAAAAATTAATGGTGGGTACAAAATTATATGGTGTATTGTATGCTGATATCCTAGACTGCATAGTTCTTTCGGATACGGGTGAGAGTGAGAAAAGACATCTAAGTTATATATGAAATGTGAATTACTACGTAATATTATGTATGTCTTTGACTTTGAGTTTGAGTGTCCCTGAATGAAAATAAATGGTAGCTACACTACAAACTGATATAAACATTTTATGGCTAACTTCCATTCTCAACTACTACCTACGGTACTTACATGTTTTTAATTGTATCATGGTATGAACGTACTGTTCTTTGTAGCATATTGTTAAAGGATAATGCATGTCACAAAATTGCCGTTCCAGATTCAATGAAAATAGTGGCATAAAATTGAGCAAACCGTAAACACATGAAGTGCATATTGTATAGTCTAGAGTCTAATGTATGTAGTGCTGAGGCTGATGGTAATAAAAACAAACGCAGTGTTACACACAGAAACTGAAATGAACTCAAATTGCCCACAGGAACAACATAATACGTTACTGGCAGTATAGCATAGGAATATAATATAATATACAACAGAGCCACGTTCTTAGCTGTGTAATACCATGGGGTCGAAATCAAGTCAAGTGATGTTGAAACAAATAGTTTGTTGGTTAAGCAAATCTAAATTTATCCTAAATCCATCTCGTAGCTTGCCTCGCCGACTTCTTCTCATGCTACTTTGAAGCTTTGGTGGTGGCTGAACTAAGATGCTACATAAACGTTCAATGGCAGATAATGTATCTCGATCCTACTTGGAATTTATGTACACACATTATACTTGATAGTAGTTTCAACGATGACTTGGTATAACAACTACTTTGTCTTATTGTTAGTTGACAACTACTGTCTGTCTTTCGCTAATGTTCAATCTTATTCCTGTATCTAACACTTCTGCTGACGAATCCTTATAAAAATATCCATTCAGTTGTGTAATGGTTCGCATCAACCTTTCTATTTCATTCCATTTCTTATGTATTGTTGTTGTTATGTTTTCAAAGTTCCTGATGTATATGGCCTACGAAGAATTATTAGGTAATTGTGTATGATGGGATGATGTGATTTATAAAATGAATATTTTAGTATAAAATGGCTTGGTATATAAAGGATGACAGTACTTCCTCAGCTCTTTTACGCGCTGCAAGCTGCAAATAAAACAGAACAAAAAATTAATTAAAATTTCTTTTCTACTACTTAACAAATATTTTACTACACAACCAATAAAATTTTAACTAGTTGACTCTTCTCAAATCATGAATTGTCAACTTTATATCTGTTAATAATGTCAACTACGACCAATAAGCACCCAAAATGCATCGAAGTGTTTATAAGATATTAAGTAATACAGTAATAGTAAGGGTAATGAAAGGTTTAAAAGCAAATACCTACTAAATAAAAACAGTAACCAGACGATAGACATTTGTAACAAAAACATTTCAGGAAGACAATTTTTACAGCAAA
>JAQFYB010003154.1:0-20696 GCA_034694085.1 Pogonognathellus longicornis | reverse complement strand
TTTCAACTTTCTGCTACACTCAGAACAGAGATAATGCTATTTAGCAAGGTTTACTAGCTTGAGTTTAGGTTTCCAGCTAAAACTGTCTGGCTGACAGGGAATTCCATCAAAGAACTATTATACAACAGAACCTATCCACTCCGACATAACCTCTTCTTCGCAGCATCCTCCCTTGCTGCTCTCAATCTTCAATCCAATGCTTTCGTGTAGTGGCCGACACATTTTATTATCTCTATCTTCCTTTGCTCATACTCACTTCACTTTCGATCCATTCTGATCCCATCTGATCCTGCCTCCATGCCCTTCAACTACAACTACGTACACTATATACTACACCTACTATACCAATGGATTTGGATAGAATTTGCAATTTACTTAACTTTTAGTACAGTCGTTTATACTTCATTGTTCCTTGTATTTTGCATTTCTTTTTAGCCTTAGCTTAAACTGTTAAATGTTAAAACGACTACAACATCAAGAAGAACGAGTAATGCGGCTGCCAAACGTGTACATTACCTACATAATACATTCGGTTTAACCTTTACTTTCTTATTTCCATAATATTCTTTATACATTATTCCAATTCTTGAAGAAAAGGGTCTGTTGTCAGACTCAGTATTACAATTTTCTCTGTAAACCGTAACCCTTTCTTCATTTTCTGCAAAATGCACAATTGCACTCCACCCATCATCATGTTACATTTGAAAACAAATCACTCCCTTAAATCTTCAAATAAAGTTAGTTTTTATCTCCGAATAACAAACGCTTCCCAAGATGTATTATGGTAATACAATAATGGTAGAACTTGAGCTAGCTTAAAGGCAACCCATGCCAAACACAGCTATAACCTGCGGAACACAGCATCTTAGCATATTGGAAAGAAATTAGGAAAGATCACAATATAACACAACCGCTTAAACTTTGCGAGCTGGCGCCTACCCTTTGGATGTTAGACGGGTTAATCTGTTAGCAGCTCAAGAGTAAATAATTACCTTCACATTAGTATCATCCTCCAATCCAATTTAATCCACACAAGTCACACAACCACTTACAACTCACCAACCAAACTACTTGTGTACATATTTATTATTTTATATTGCAATTGCATTCCTAATACCCACAGCAAGTCTATAAGTAATTTTATATACAAGTTAGTTTCATTTATCGTACTACATATCATATTTAATACCTATAGATGCATTCTTCTGGTTCCTCCCCAATATAAACTTAAAAAAAACAGAAATTTGATCTGGGATTGTTTGATAAGAAACAAGTAGAATTATTATCGCGGATGTTAATGTGGGAACTGATGTTGAGCCGGAGCTTGAGAGTAAAAATGATCAAAGTGTAAGTAATGAGAATAACTTGAAAGAAAGAAATTTGTAGAATGTAACGTAATATAATGGAGAATTAGAGAATCACCGAAGGGGGTACTTTTTGCCACACTATTACATTCTTCGTCCGTGGAGTCAAAAATGTTATCAAGTCTGAAGACGTGTACTTGCTCCGATTATCATATGCAAGAATGCGAGAGAGGAATTAAGGGTACTTATCAAACGAAATTCCAACACATACAAATCGTGCTTAATTCACTAATGTTTTACATTCAGGAACACAATATTTTATTGTTGTGCGAATTGTGAAACATCGTTTTAGGTACTTTTCACTAACAAAGCCTCAGCTCGTAACTCATGGATAGGTACCTGTCATCTTTATCTTCTTAATCGAATCTCTCCTACTCTTTGGTTAGGTACCTTATTGTAGACACTACACAGACTACAGTCAGATCATCACATATCACATTATCTGTATGTGCATCCTGGTCCTTATGGTTTTAGTCCACTGCCATAAGCTTGTACACTCATTACAGGTAAATTGTAAGTCGCATTAATCGCTTTATTGCATGGCAATAGAAATGTTATAGAGAAGTAGTATTTATACTGTGAAGTATAATACCTGTATATCAACACACTGAAATATTCTGCTTAATAATGTGAGATTAGTATTTGTGATTGATAGGCAATATGATCTGGAGAGGAGGATGCGAGCAAAATGTGTGGAATGCCGATTGCCGAGTGGAGCACGACTAGTCTGCCCCTATTACTAGCAGCAGAACGTACCTCGTCAGAAAATGTGGTAGTCGTTGAATGAAAATGAACAATACGAATATTCTCACAAAAGGATCTGTACTTGTCTTGTCTCACGATGTAATGTGGTCAGGTAGGCATCCGTACAATTCACATTTTGCATAGCTCCACATACACCACACAATGTATGAAGCGTGCACCACACCAAAATACATGCCATAATAATACACTATACGCGAATATAGCTGAAGATGATAAAACAATTTCCGCCCGATCGACGTATTTGGCCTAAAGTGCTACCTTAATAAGATTCCGTTCCCACGGTCCACAAAAATAAAAGCGTAGGATTAGTCAATAGAGTCGAGTAGTATTGTATTGCTGTGTAGAGAAAACATTCAGTTCTGCCTTAATTTTATTTTCCATGTGCTCATCTTGCGAATTTGTATGCCAGGCTCTTTGTATATCTTGGGGCTAATTCGTTTGCATTCTGAGCATAAAACTGACCTGTAGACTTATTAATTATCTTTCTTGTATCATGTCGCTGCTGAAATGTTCAAAAGGTGTTCGCTATATAATAGTTTTTGGTTAGTGACTATAGCTCAGAAGAAACAATAAACAAAATTATAATCTACTGCTCAAGTTATGCAATGCAACTATGCAACAAACAGCAGTAATAGCAGTGTCATGTAATTGTTCACACAATAGATATAACCAGGATGCTGTTCTGATCCGGAATACATCATTTTACATAAATCTTTGCATGATTAAATTTTAGTTTCGCAAGTTAACCCCCATCACTCACAATCAGTATCATTCAAGTTTTTGCTCAATAAAATGCATCCTGTTGGCAGCCTCCTCAAACAAGAATAAAAGTTATTAACTTGTTAGAGATTGTATAGCAATTAAATAACTTTAGAGAGTCGGTTTAAAAGATAGTGTCAATGTTTCAAGGTGCACTTAAGCACTTACTTTTATAACAGCAGAAATAGGATATTGTATTGTACTTACAGGGTAGGTACCTTACCTTACTGCTAAATTATTGTCAGCACCATTGAGTTTTAATCAAGGCAAACAGTAGTGCATTAAAGAAAGTGTGCGCTAGATACTAGAACAACAAAAATCAAGCTACATCCGCTTGGAAACTACGCAATGTATGAGAGTGAAAGTGGAACAAATGGACAGAATACAAATGATTCACAAATAGTAAATTAGAAAAGTGTCCAATAATACAAACAATGATAAGTAGATTATAAGTACATTACAAATATATTATGACCTAGCTTGGGTATAGTTTTCAAATTATTTATGTAATAAGAATTTACTATTTACTCAACTATGATTTAATTCGCATGTTTGTTTCACATTAATCCGGCTATAAAATCCTTTTAATCTCGTGTCTCTAACACGCTCCGTACTATCCATATTATCCAGATAATATAGATAGCAAGATAACATGGAGCTTAATATGGATGGATAGCATGGAGCAAACCTACGTGTGTTAGTTAGATTGGTTACGGACATTTGAAAAATGTTAACTTACTCAAGAAGTATACGTGATCAAAAAATAAAAAAATTAGTTTGCAAATAGCATAATATTTTACCCGCTTATACTGTAACAAGTACAATTGAAAACTGATGCGTTAACTGATCAGATCAAATGTGATACATTCGTTAAAACTATAAATGTAATGTAACTAATGTATATAAATACTATACAAAAATACGCGTACACACGTATCCACACTTTACATGCTGATTATTAGTACCTAGTAGTTACAGTCAGCTACGCACTCTTGAAGAATGCGAGCTAGTGAGCTACTTGTTAAGCTGCTTGTTTCGACATTTTTTCAATACCATTTACATGTCCTACTAATAGCGCGTATACGTAACTGCAGTAGTAGAGTACAAAAGGGGTACCTATATCACTACCCCTTCTGCATACTTGACATACTACGTCTTTGCTTACTTTACTGGCTGATTAGATTACCTACATCTACATCTCACCTTACCTTTTTGTTAGTAAAATTATTATTGCATAAGAAGTTAGATGAAATGAAAACAGACAAAAGATATTTTGTCAGTACTATCAACCATTTTAACACATGAAGTATATAAACAGTTAAACAGTATGATATGAAGTATTACAACAGCTCAAGTGATTTTTATTAACTATATCTTAACGAGTACTTTCAAATGAAGGAATTCCCCTATTCCACTCAACTTTCACACTTTGTTCAATTTGCATACTTAAATACTTTGCTGGCATATAATGCACAACTTACGCATAATAAAATTTGTGTAAAGACTAAAAACAACAGTCTGCACAAAATATAAACGTGTGCCTGCCACCTCCATTCACAGCATAATTTCTCACATAAGTAGACTGTAACACAGTACAAGAAAACTTTTACGCAACCATCACCCACAGCGATGATGCAATACGCACGCATAGTATAGAGTAAGACAATATCATACTCTACACCAGAGTCAGTCAAAAGCATAATATTGCTTCTTGGTTTTCTTGTATATAACAGAATGTAATGTTTGCTATCACGCATTCCGTGTGTATTACTTTTAATTGTTTTAATTAACATTGTCTACTACAGACTTATAATACATATATATCTAGCTAGAGTAGCTACTTCAGCTGCTTGATATTATATTTATCACATCATCGTAAGTTCATTCATTCTGTGTTAACCGAATAGACCTACCAATTATCTTCCAGTTTAGTAGGTGTGTAAAGCGTAACTATAAACCGTAAGTATTTAATATTTAAGGTATGATTATGGACAGAAAAATAATTATTTACCTCCAAACATCCGATGCTTTTGAAAATGTGGAAGTTTTGATTACTTCTGGGGCCATCCAAGCATAAGTCCCTGCAGCTGACATACGAGTAGTTTTGTAAACTTCTCTAGCCAATCCGAAGTCGGTAATTTTTAATGTTTTCCCGGATAAGTCATCTCCGGCGACACCTTCAATGGCTTCACTCAGCAAAACTGTAAAACAAATTTAATTGTAATCACTGTGCAACATATTGTTGTAATAGTCATATTCTGATTTCGACTTATGCATTAAAACTTTAGCGAACTGCATGATGATTAGATTAAAGCTTAGTTAGCTAATAACAAGCATTACTGTTTAGATCAATTAAAAATTAAGTGTTTCAAGCATTTCGTTGCGCTATTAAGTCTAGGTTCAAACACATTTTGCTTATAATTTCAAACTCCTCAATTTTGGGGTAATATTATACAAGAGTTATGCTATACACAGATGATCACTGTTTTAATATTATATGTATAGACAGGGATACATTGCCAAATAATTGTTGAACTTTAGTAGAAAACCAAAACACTGTACAGTATGTTTAGGGATAGTGTTACAGCTACTAAGTACTATTGTATAAATGCTTAAAGTTTTAAAAGACAGAACATTACAAACAAGGCACAAGTTAAATAAATACATATCGATGCACTCCTATAGCCTGTATATTAAAGTTTTTAAGAGCAACTTATTGTATGAGCTGTACAGTACATTACGTTTAACGTCACACTTGTCCAGTATGTGTATAGGTGATAAGATGCATACAGTTTGAATGTACGTAATTGTTTAAGGCACACAAAAATAGATGCATTCTGTATCATTAGCATTATTATTATCATTTAACACATCGCCTTCACCTTTCAAACTCCACTTTTCAAATGCCTTCAAGATTTTCGAAGCTAAGATATGTACAAGTACAACCCTTTATTCATCATTGCCATTGCCATCCAAGGCATACTTTTTGAACACAATTTACTTATAACAACTTTAATTACATACAGCCATTCTGTTAAAGAATATATTATGTATAACTCGGGTTCAATAATTCTTGAAATGAAATCGAAACATCACAGCTCTAGCATGCAAAAGTCAAGACACTAATTATTATTAAATCTTAACTTCATTACTTTTAAATGTGAATAACAAGAAGAAACCGAAACTAACAATAAGTAGTCTTTCTTAAGCCTGTTAGTTTCAACATACTAAATGGAGCAAACCTGAAAACTAAAATCCTATGCTCGTATCGTAACACACCTACCTTAATCTGACACTCGCTTAATAACATGACACAACAATATACATCACTAAACATTCACATTTTTCTTGGAGCAATAATATAATTATTGTCTATGGGTCCTGTCAGTTTTCAACCCTGGTCATCCACAAACTGTAATACAAATTCAGTTTATATAACTATAAAAGGTACATGGTACACTTACGCTACACTAATACATAATGCATGCACCTTGCCGCCCTGATGACCAATGCCTACTCATACTACTCAATGGTTCACTCACTCAATCAGACTAGACAGTAGACACTAGATTATAACAATGAAGTCTATACGACTAGAGATATATAACATAACTTGTCCTGTACATATGCATGCTGGAAATGTTGAATTGACGCCAACCTTACTAGACCAAGATCACATCATCGGATTGAATATTGCATCGAGTAACACAGTGTAACACGGCAGCAGAACGCTGACAATGAGTGAATGCACACGATATTACTTTTCGTATGTAAAGTTGTGTTACTTACAACAACTTGTTCAAGTTGCATTGACATAATGCCTACTTTGCTTTGTGCCCTATAACCTAGCAAACACCAACACAGTCATTATTTGGAAACTGTACTTGCAAATAAAAACACATTATTCGTCTATATACGTATAACTGGTATAACTTCTCACATCTCTCATGCTGATGTGAAGTTTTGTGGAGCCAGACTCTTATTCATAACTTCAGAAATATTATAAAATGTTGTGTACCATGATGTTACATAAATAATCACAGTACAACTGGAATTTTCTAAGAAATGTCTTTGATAAGAATAAGATGAGTATCATTGTGTCTAAATTTATACATTACACAACACAACTAGAGCTTGAGTAACAAAACAAAGGTTGTAAAGTTGTAAAGCATAACTGAAACAACAGAATTTCAAATCCTTTGAACTTCACTCAACTACAACCGCAATTAGCAAAGCTAGAACTTGGGCAAAAGCAAAAGACTGTAATTTTTCTAGTCAACTATGTACAAACAAATGCGGGTAAAAAGAGTATTATAAACGTTTCAACTTTGACTTACCATTAGAAGATTTGAGATCACGATGAATAAGGGAAATGGGTGCTCCGTTGTGAAGATAATGCATTCCAGTTGCTATTTGGATGGCCCAATCCACTAGGACGTCAGGTCTTATTTTTCGGCCAGCAAGAACTCTATTGAGGGAACCACCTCTGGCGTACTCCATGACCAAACACAAATTTGGTTCTTCCAGACATACTCCTTTAAGCGCTACGATGTTAGGATGCTTGAGAAGCCAAAACAGTTTGGCTTCTTGGCTTACATTTTCTATGGTGGTTTGAATCTCTTCATCTGGATCATGTCGAGCAGCCTTTACTGCCACTTCTTCATTTAGCCAAAAACCCCGATACACTTTCCCAAATCCACCGACACCAATCACTTCATCTAAGTCTAATTCTCGAAAGTCAATTTTAAGTGGCTGAACTGCTTCTAAGACACCTGACATATGATGACTAATAGCTCTGACATCAGCTTGAGCAACAAAGTTGGCAGGGAAAATTCCAACCTTTTGACCAATTTTACCCGTCCACCATCCCTCATCCCCGGATATTTTTGAATCTTTTGATAATACTTCTACAACTTCCCCACGACGTAAACTTAGCTCATCCTCTCCTTGAGCATCATAATCGTACATTGCCGTCCAAAAGGATCTATGACGTCCAAATCCTGGAGAACTTGGTATTTCAATACTAACATTTTCGTCGAGTCCCATTTCACTACTTGTCCCTCCATACAGAGACGAGCCTCCAATAGAAGAATGTAGTGAGAGGTAGTTTGGGTTTGTTAAACTGAAGTTATTATGAATCCCTACTGACGAACCAGAGGATCCGTGACCGTTGCTTCCTAAATGGTTCAAACTTCCATGTAAACTAGATTTTTTGACGGCTCCACCAATTGCGAATTGCGTTTGATGACGATAATTTTGAGAGGATCCGTAACTACTTTTAGTTGGTGTATTATTATGACTTTGATGATTGTGATTATTTTGGTGGTGAACATGAGGTATTCTGTAGTTGCTTGTGTAAGGTGAAGAAGTTGCAGACAGAGACTGCTTTTTTGACTCTTTCTTCGATTTAGTAGAAGCTGCCATCGCCATGCGACTGGCAGCATCCGTATGTGCTCCTGAGAGCAAATCTTCGTCATC
Source organism: Pogonognathellus longicornis (assembly GCA_034694085.1). NCBI lineage: Eukaryota > Metazoa > Arthropoda > Collembola > Entomobryomorpha > Tomoceridae > Pogonognathellus > Pogonognathellus longicornis. The sequence goes on along the minus strand of JAQFYB010003154.1, from coordinate 12,330 downwards.
GTGGAATCCATTATTTCGATTGCCATTTGAATGGAACTTATTGAAGTACGCCGTAGCTGTAGACACGTGTTGTTGTTCCATGAGACACGGCAACGATTTCACTGATTCGTCTGGTGAACTGTAAACACTTTCACTAGCGCGTACTGCTTATACCTTCCAGTGTGCGGCTTTCTTTTGACCCGCTGAGCCAAACAGTATATTACGTTGTCACTTTTCCACATTCCCTTTAAAGTCATTTGATAGATAGCTTTTCTGCAAATTAAAACAAATCAATGTTAATTTACTTTGCAGACGGACTAATTTTTAATATTCTTTCTAACACCAATTCGGTCTAAAAATAATTGCAATTTGTTTTACACGCTTAAACTTTAAACTTACCATGTATTTTTTCATGTGACATCACCGCACACAAGTGGACACAATCAGAAACTTTAATAGAGCTTAGTAAAACCTTGCCTTCGTATACGAATGAATTTTAAAGTTAAAAACAGATGGTACAAGTACAACACAATTCAGTCCGCCTCTTCCACTTGCAATATATGCGTTATTTCTGAAACATAAAGTCATACCCAAATAAAATACCAGGAATGACCAATAAACTGTATATTATAAATAATAAATATGTAAATCTAGGTAACAAATTATATTAAATTAACGATGCCTTTTATACATTAAGTCGAATTAATCAGACATCTTATGTCTTAATTAACCACTTATTTTGTCATATTAGTTGGCTACATACACTTTGATTTATGGAATTGTTTGTAAACAACTTGGCTGTATGCTTTTCAATCAAATGTACTTTATGTTTTTAAATGTTGAATGTTTCTCCATTCATCATTCTTGAGACTTACAGTTGACAGTTTAAAGTTGTTCACAATTCTTGGTTCCATATAATTGCCACTTGCATGTAACTTGTAAATCTTGTTCACATCTAAAGGCCAAGTGTCCACAGGGTCAAGTGTCCGCTTCTTCGGCAGATGTTACAGGTACTGTCGGTGTCAAATAAACAGAAAACAAATTAAAAATACTTAAATGTGAATTATCTATCTATACAAATAATAATTGCTATTATTTCAGTAAATGGTAAATGCAATTAAAAATAGTGTTTTCTTTTCTTCTACTGGTAAATTGTTAGCAGTATACAAAATACCAAAAACTAACAATCAACAATAAGTGAGTGTACAGAATAATGTACCTATGTTGTTGTGTATTGTGTTATTGTGTACGTTTGTGTGAAGTGAAATGTTTATTTCGTAATATTATGCCTACACTGTTAATAAAACCTCTTTCAACCAGAACCAAAGTTATGTATGTAAACTGTGTTGCACCATGTGTTATGTTGGATGCATTATAAAAGAATAAAATTCAAAATACCTAAAAATACTTTTAACTTTTCAATTTGACAAAAATTGCCGAGTGTTTGCCTCTTTCTCCGTTTAGTCATTAGTAGTTTGGTTGAAAATGATTGAGTGTATGTTTGTGCTCAATGAGTCAAGTGATCATTGTTGTGATGTTGAAGATGTAGAAGTATTTTAGAGTCGCAAAGAAGCAACCTTTAAAGTGTTTAGTTTGTAAATATGGGAATTAATTTAAAAGTAGAAGAATCACAATAAATATTACGATTGGCAAATTGGCAATAACAAAAGCCAAAAATGAGAAAGAAAGCCCGAGCACAAAGTTAAACCTTGTACCTCCTCCACTGTCAAAAGGCAATCTAGAACTAAACAACCAATGTGAATGTGAAATGCTCCGATTGAACTTTCTTTTCTTTCTACCTACTGCCTATAGCCTACAAGCAAATGCAGGTGCCTACATACATACGATACAGATATAGATACGCATATTATATGCAGAACTAGCAGAACATCTTATTGCGCTCATGTGAATGTGTACTGTGTAGTGTACCATAATATTACGTATTAGAGCACTTTGTTTTAACCCAAAAAACAACTCAATCATGAATGGGTCGGACTGGACAATCAGGCTCGGGTTGCTGTTTTGATGACGGATTAACGGGTTGGGGTAAGAAAAATTTGTTTGGTTTTAGATTGGGTTTACGGCCAACGGCGCTGATGGAAAAAACTTTGTCTTCCCGGCATCTGTGGTAGACACAAAACCTCTACTACTACTACTAAGTCCTTTAACCCCTTTTCTTCCCTTATTTTCTTTTTTTCTTCCCTCATTTTACCCGTTTTTCACCATTTTTTGCCCGTGGAAATTTGCGGTTTACGGTATATTGTGTAACTATGTAACGTACTAGAAAGGGTTGTAAAAATTCACACATCTTGAGTTTTGATAATAATACCAGGTTTTTGACATTAGGTTATCACTTTGCAACAATTTGGTCAAATATATGTATGACAAAATTATTGGTTTTGGTTGCGTTACTTCGAATTGGGTTAGGATTGGGTTGACTTCAGGTGTTAGAGACCCATGAACACAATGAACAGGATGTACAAAACAAATAATATATTAACCATAAATACACGAAAGTATATTTAATTCGATTTTGTTGATAGGTCAAAAATCTAAAAAAAAATTATACTTTACTCTATATCTACTTAGTCGATTGAATAATATAATATGTTTAATTGTTTCAGCTTTTATTTGCCTTAGAGTATAATATTTTTTATTGAATTCATTTCCTTTTTTAAAATACATGTTAGTATAGTAAAACCCCAAATCCCAAGTATTTTATATTTCAAAAAATCTGTTTTCAAAAAAATAGTTACTATGTAGTGTTTAATTTGTCCACCTGCACATCTACTTCATAATATGATTCTTATTGCTTGGTTTATCTAATTGTCTAAGTGGGTTACGGGTTTTGGGTTATATTGGGTTAGGAAAGTTACGTCGAGCTTCGAGCTAAAATTAACTGGGTTTGAAAATTTCCAATCATGTAAGGCTTTAGTATACCTAACTATATCAACCAGCTATATATAAACGAGCTACATAACCCACGCTTAGCAGGAATACCACGTAGCTACGTTGTACACATGTCTATGAATCGGTACAACGATGACGTTTACCTTTGCAAACTCATATAATGCCTAATTTATTGCCGCAAATAAAGGTGCATTTTAAAACAAAATTCTTAAATCAAGCGAAAGTTGGAAAATTATTAATAATCAATTTCAAATTTGCAATTTAGTACAAATTATATATGAATAGAGTAAGAGTCATTTTAGCCAACGTGTGGTCAATCCTCTGTTTAAAATGCTTACAAATATGGTAGGTGGGGTTTCGGGAAACTGGGCGACTAAAATTTAATGGGATTTTAATTTTTGGAATTTCAAATCACGATTTGATTGGTCAAATTTTTTAATTCGCCAAGATATGTCATAATTATTTTTGAAGTAAATTATTGACCATTCCTGTGTAATGTTAAAATCTATGATGTATGATAATTTGTTTATTGTGAAAATGAAAATAATGATTTTAAATCAGTTCGTGATAATGTGAATTTGATTAAGGTTGATATTAGTAGAGACGTCTCGATGAGAGCCTTCAATGTCAAAAAGTATAAGATTTTGAGTCTAAATGTGAAGTAATTGTTGTAAATGTCTGAATTGTTATGAAACGTGGAGTTTTATATGTATAAAGTAAAAAGCTGATACTGAAAACTGTATATTTTGTGTCTCAAGTCTTCTCTTGTCATCAGTGAACATTCTAACTTGTAGAGAATAGCGGTTTTCGGGTAGAATTCGTTCATTCTCAAAACATATATATTATATAGGTTCTTTGATTTTAGCTATGTCACACTTATGTAACAGTAGGCAGTACTCACTGGGTACTGCAAAATAGGTAGTATCAGTGAGATTGATGACGCAAATGTAGACATGTGTAGAGGTGTGTACTGGAGACTATGGGAAGGATTACAATATCAGCAGGATGCAGTAATGACGCGCGCGCACTCGAGTGTATATTTGTAATACCATTATCATTATGGCTATAATATATGTTTAAAACATATAATAAAGATGAAACAACTTTTTATATAATCAGTGTATATGCACATATGATGTATGTATACATTCTATACATACATACATACAATATGCGACTAAAATATATACATACATTATATGCAAATGATGTTATTTGTTATGAAGTATATCCCTTCCACTCTGTGCCATTGTACTGTACATGTTCATTAGGGTCTATTCCGCGTACGAATTTTCAAAAAGTCTAAAGTGTAACAAAAATGAAATCAAAGTCAAACTAAACACAAACATTATTAAATCAATCATTTAGTTAAACGAATTAATGCTGTAACGTATTAATTTGCTGTTCATTTAGTTTGCGCTAAAATTGACTTTTGGCAGAACTGACTAAAGTATTTAACGATAGGAATAACTATAGAAATTATTAATTTAAGAAGAAGACAGTCACTCCGCAGCAGATAGTGAACTCAGTTGTCACATCTTTACTAAAGTTGAAAGTGAGTCCTAACTGACAACTAATATCAATGCTAATGGCAGTTGACCAGAAACTCCAGGATGTAATCATCAACATTTAAAAGGTAAAATATAACTGTCAATGAAAGTATTGATCAAATGTGGTTAAAATGGCATAATTTTTTATGTAACCCTAATTTAATGAGTGTTAATTTTTGTTTGTCATTTCAGAAAAATGCATTAGTGTGGAGTGGACGTGCTAGATATTAATATTACGGTCCTCCAAATTTCAACGATTACTTTGTTGGATTTATTCGGAGGGTGCAACAGGAATAACGGTGTTCATGTTTAAGAAATGTGACAATGGGATCACAATTGTTCGAAGTTCTTCGACAAGGAATATGGGCCTCGATCACAGGGGGTTGGTTCCACGACCCTCGGCAACCTCTATTTACAAACACAGTTCATTTATATTTATGGCTTTTTCTTTTAGCCCTGCCGTTAACATTATGTATCGTAAGTTTTAAACTCTAATGCATTCACAATTTTCAAAGTATCACCATGATCAGCTGTGTTTGAAAATATCTAACATGTTCCTAATGTTTATTTTTTGTAGTATTTTACGTCGTCCCTTGTGATTTGGTCAATATATTGCGGTGCCATTGGAATACTTTTTGTTACAGTAAAAACCCTAAATTGTAGGTTCCATTATTTATTTGATACAACAGAAGCCGTTCAAGAATCTGTTAAAGATGAACCTCTACCTAGTCCTGTAGACAGTGAAGCTGTTAATGACAACAATTCAAAGAAAAGGCGGCCCAAAAGTCATAGGTTGCCACAAAATCAATCCACGTAAGCAAAAAAATTCAGCTAATTGTTAGTTTATTTCTTCTCGCTTGCAAGTGAAAATTGATTGATTTTTTTATATAATTCAGTGAGGGTATTGAGTTGCAAGTTTTACCCTCCTCTCGGCCCCCTCCTCGATTACGAGATATAGTTGTCGATGAGGATGAAGCGCAGTCCCCGATTGGTAAATTAAAATCTACATTGCAAATATTACATAATAATTTATACGATGACCTTTCGATTTTATGAATATTCAATATTTAAAGGAGGTGACTTGAAAGTTGATGTACATCGAAAAGAAAGCTCTTCTAGCAATCATAGTAGTTCAAGCAGTAGCAAACAGTCTACGTCACGCTCTGCACTGAGACCTCGTTCCAATGGTGAAAATATAAGAACTGAACTTCCAGTAACAAGTAAGTTGTCTTTTTAGCTGAATTCAGTTTTTATTCCGAGTTGTTAATTAAAAATGTTTTTATTCAAGGTGCGTCTGCAGTAGAGACGGTAGTGATAACTGAAGAAAGTGCCTTAAACGGTAAAGAAGCATCACACTGTGACATTTCAACAGCGTCTGTTATTGCAGACCCGGAAGATTTGCCTAGTCTGTCTCCAATATCTCATGAACCATCCATAATGTCTATGGTACTAAATAATATTGAAATATTATATTCATTCCTGTTGAAGAATCAGCTGTCATAAATCAATAGAAAAGTGTATACGTAATATCAATATCTTGTTTGATTTAGGACGTGACGGATTATCAGAATGAAGCTAGACGGTTTAATAATGTATTCAGTTTGGAATCTGGGCTAACGTGTAGCTCTACTGATTGTGCCAATTTAAAAGGGACCACGTCGTTGGAACTTGGTCATGTTTTATCTCAAAGTAATTGCGCATTTGTTTTGGATTAGTATTTCACATTTTATTTTTAGAGGTTTGTAATGGTTTTTTAATCCTAATAAAGGTACCAAGGAAAGCAAACGACAAAAGTTTCGAAGAACTCAAAGTGCACTAGAAACTTCTTGCGGGTCTAATAAGAAAACAAAATCTAAGTCTTCTTCACAATCACCACACTGTAGAAATCACCGAAGCGCACACGAACTCAGTAGTTCTCATTCTCGCCCCCATTTCACTGTTTCTGATTCTACTTCCTGTCATAGTCCTAACCAAAGTACACTTAACGATGTATCCCGAAGTGGACAGTCGTCAGTGCAAGTCCTTTCGGATAGTGATGTGGAAAAGATAGAAATCGCGGATACGGACTCTGATGAAATCGAATGTAACAACCAACAAGATAACAAAGCGGGTCAACTCAATGTTAGTGATGGTGAAGACAGCGAGAGTGACAGTGATGATCAGGTGAGAAGTCGCACACCTTTACTTGCGAGACATAGCAGTCTTGAGCAAAAGTCAAAAGCAAAGAATCTAAGTACTGGGTTAAAAAAGGAAAGTGGAAGCTTTACTGGACCATCCGGCAGCAGTCATAACAAGAAAGTGTCTTTCAGCACAAGATCTTTGGATGGGAGTATTAAAGGACGTCAGTGTAAACATTTTGAAAGCGACAGAGGAAATAATAGTCAAACTAAAATGAAATTGGAAAATAAAAGTAGCAATCCAAATACTAACTCGTCCAACTCAGATGACAAGGATGAAATTTCAGTGGGCGATTTTGCTGTTCAAAGTGTGTCTAGTCCTGTAAGAGGAATTTCAGACGATTTTTCTGAAAATCCTGCTGCATCATCACTTGACAATGAAAAAGTTGCCAACGACAGAGAGAAAAGATTCACGTTGGTTCCCAGAGATGATTCTATGAATAGTTGGAATCAGGTAGGGGGACCATTTCCAAGCCAATGGCTCTTTCAAGCAGTGAATGTTGCCGTTAAAGCAATTGCTTCTTCAATTAATAGCAGCAGTCCCATTACCAGTACAGGTAAACATTCACTTCTCTTTAAAAATATATTCCATCCACCTTAATATATAATTAGTGTTACCTCCTTCGTAGAAAATACAACTGCCGACGGTCAGCCCAAAAGTTTCGACAATGAGTCCATAAAATCTGGTGATTCTCAAGGAGCACATAGTTTGACAGGATTGAATTGGCTCTTCGGCTCCGCAACCGACGAATCAAGACAAAACCGTAATATAAAACTATAATGAAATATCCTCATCTATAAAAATAACATCGGACGTACCGAATAACGATATCTATAATTTAAATAAATAAAAATAACTAGTTATATTTATTACTTTAGCGGAAAAATGCATACCATCGGAGGAATTAGTCAATGCTAGTCAGTCACAACTTGACCTGATTGAGGAACAAACAACATTCAGTATTCTGAGTGAAGATCAGAGGTTCGGCGGAATTGCTAAAAAAAGTCAAGCTAGTAATCCATCAAATTCAAGCCGACGGTCCAGTGCTTCAAGTGATGATAACAATATTTTTTAATACATTTATTTATAATTAAGTTACAATTCTAATTAATTACGATGCTATTAGGAAGGGCAGAAAGGGAGACAAGTCCTCGTATTTTGGAGAGACTTTTAGAAGAGAGCCAAGAGCAATCACCGTCTTCTTCCATGTCAGTTGGTGGTTGCTTGTCCAATCCACCATCAGCTCATCGAAACGAGTTGATTCAACGAAGAGGTCCCTCAACATCGCGATCTTCACGTCGTCGTCGTCAGCCCAGGGACGGTGCCAGGGACAGGGGAGAGAGAGCACAGGGTGATACAAGCGCTTTCGCTACAAATCACAGCAATGCATTTTTACAAACGGCTGCACGCGAACTCAGACTTCATTTAAGAAACTTAGGACCACAAAATACATTGGACATTTCTGGCTCTTTCTCAAATAGTTTTTCAGGCAGTGAAAGAAACACGCGAAGTAACATTCAAGGGGTCTTCCGGCCACGAGATGAACCAGTTCATTGCGATATTGACAATAGTACCAGTACTGTAAACAGGTGCATTTTTTATTCATTAAAAATATTAATATGTATAACACTCTGTAATGTAAGGGGAATGATTAAGTGCATTTTTTGTTTGGCTAGACACAGAAGACTTAGAAGATTAGCTCATAGCAGAAGATCCTTAGAAAGACGAAGGGAAACTCCTTACGGCTCTCCATTAAATAGTCTTCCAAGTACATTAGGGCCTGGAACTCACGTTGCGAATTCTCATGACGACACATCGGAGGGTGCTGTGCATTACTTTCAAGATGAGCGAGGAAATTGGAATTCCTACACATTTACAGAGAAGGGTTCAGGCACTGCCAATCAAATGCTTCCCTTACCAGTCCCTACTGTTCCTAACACACAGCTAATTTCTGCAATGTTGTCCAGAATGGAACCTCAAGGACCTTCTTTCGATAGCATGTCTTTCTCTAGCAACAACGAACCGCGACAGAGCACAAGTAGTGCTAATACGACTCAAAACATGAGTAGATCATCGAGTGCTGTACAACAAGATATTAGTATTAACATGCAAAGCACAATAAACAGTATGAAGACTCCATCCAGTTCTGAATCTTGGTCAAGTGGTAGCTCAACTGAATTAGCTGTAGATCCTAGTACAAACAAACTGTATGCAGCTTACCGAAGGAACCCACATCATCACAACAGTCGTCGCAGCCAACGAAATCATAGTCATAACCAGAGTCAAGCCGGAAGCGCAAGTGGAGAGCCTAGTCCTATACCGTCAATGCCGTCACTTGTAACGATTACTCCCGAGTTTAGCAATCCTTCTGCTTCAGCATCCGCACATGCAATTAGCAGCCGACTTCCGCTTCCCACCTACACATCCATGCAACGAACGTGGCAACGAAATAGAAGAGATGTTCTTCAAGTTCTGACTGAATCTCTGCTCGAACGAAGACGTCTTCCTTCCGGTACTTATCATCAAAATATGGGACAAGCCAATCAACGTCCAGGAATTGAAATTTTATTGGCTTTAGGGCGAGACGGAGGTGGCGACGGAGATCCGATAGCTCCTCATCCTCAGGAGACATCTGAAGGCTCAGCTTCAAAAGCACGGGGCAAGAAGCTCCTCCGATTTTATTACCCGATGAAGTTATTTCCTGTGTTCTCCCAGTTCCATGTTAATGTATGGTTTGACCGTCTGAAATTAATGGCCTTGTTCGACCGGAGCAGAACATTTTGTGAAAATGCTTTGGCTGTATTATTAGCAGTTGGAGTTGCCTTGTTGGGATCCTTCATGTTACACCAGGAATATTACCAGGATTTGACAATGGTTCTTTTATGCGTGGTAATGGCAAGTTGTCAGTTCTCGTTATTGAAAAGTGTACAGCCAGATGCAGCGTCACCCACTCATGGCTTCAACCGCATGGTAGCGTTTAGTAGACCTGTTTATTTTTGCATTTGTGGTGGGTTAGTTTATATTCTTGAGACGTGTATTGCCCACGGTTGCTACGACCTAGGACCCACGATATATCAATTTGATTTGACAAACAAGACGTTTTTACTAACTCTACGGGACATAATCCTTACACTCCTTTTATTTTTTCCATTCTTATTCAGTGTAGGTCTATTTCCTCAGTTCAATACCTTTTTAATGTACATTGTGGAACAAATTGATATGCACGGATTCGGGGGAAATGCAACTGCCAGTTTGTTTGCTGCGATTACGTGTCTTGCAAAGAGTTTGGGGGCCGTGGGGCTTCTATATGGTTTTGTGTATGGGGCTCTTAGCGAAAGTCAGACCACTCAGCACATATTGTTCTCTATATTTGTCGGCTTGTTAGTTGCAACCACTTATCATTTAAGCCGCTGTGCATCGGACCCCAGTGTTATGTGGAGTGTGTTGAAAGAACAGTTTTGCCCCGACGAAGATTGCTTTGGGGAAACAGCTAACACGGTGAAAACAAAAGAGGCTGAAGAGCAAGGAGATCCTCTGCCAAAAAAATTGAGGGACACCGTCAACTCGAGATTAAAGTCTGATGCAATTATTTGTGCTGTAATTGGATTGGTGAGCTTTGGTCTTCACAGCAGTACAGTGTTCACTGCACTTCAACCTGGTCTAACTCCAGTTCTATACACATTAGCAATAGCACTTGGATTTCTCCTTCATTATGTTATTCCCCAATTCAGAAAGCAGTTGCCGTGCTTGTTAATCTCGCATCCAATTTTACCACCGGGGGAATACAAGCAGTACGAAGTCCGTGACGCAGCAAGACTCATGTGGTTTGAAAAGATATTCGTGTTTTTAAGCTTCTTCGAGAAGAACATTGTTTACCCTCTCCTTTTCATTAGTGCCTTAACTGAAGAATCTTCAAGTATTGTTGACTCCAAAAGAATTGGTCTAGGTAGTTTACTTATTGTGACGACGAGTGTCAAAGCTCTTAGAAGTAGTTTCTCAGATCCTGGAAAACATTATTTGATATTATTTTTTACAGTGTTATTTTTTAAATATGATTGGGAAAGCTATAAAGAAGCTTTCTTGATTAATTTCTTTTTCATGAGCATCGCATTTCACAAAGTGTACGAATTGTGGCTAAAGCTTCAGTTTGTTATCACTTATATTGCTCCTTGGCAAATTACTTGGGGTTCAGCGTTCCATGCCTTTGCTCAACCTTTTAGTGTACCACATTCTGCCATGCTCTTCCTTCAAGCTGTTGTATCTTCGATTCTTTCTGCTCCTTTGAACCCATTTCTTGGAAGTGCGATATTTATAACATCTTATGTCCGTCCAATCAAGTTTTGGGAGAGGGATTATAATACCAAACGAGTTGACCATTCCAACACAAGACTTTCCTCTCATCTGGAAAAGAATCCGGGTGCAGATGACAATAATCTAAATTCCATTTTCTATGAACACCTTACTCGATCTTTACAAGATTCACTTTGCGGAGACTTATCGTTAGGTGAGTAAATGATTCTTACTTTTTTAATTTCTAAAAAATATTACTCCAGTCAAAAACATTTCTACTTCAATAGCTTACTATTACAATTTTGAAATTGTATGATTATTTTTAGGTCGATGGGGACTTGTGTCGCAAGGAGATTGTTTTGTTCTTGCTTCGGACTACTTGAATTGTCTTGTACACATCATCGAGGTCGGAAATGGACTTGTTACTTTTCAAATGCGAGGACTCGAGTTTCGAGGAACGTATTGTCAGCAGAGAGAAGTGGAAGCTATTTCTGAAGGAGTTGAAGAAGACGAAGGTAATTTAAATATCCATACAGTCGTTAGTTTTCTTCATTTTTGTTTGATTGATTAAAATTATAATATATTGCTAAATTGTGTATGGTTTAAAATGTGTTTCAGACTCGTATGATAAAAATTACTCGCTTTACTTGTATGATAAAAATTTATTTTGTTGAAAGGATTTCACTGACATATTTGTATTGTTTTTCATGAAATTGTAAAATTATTCCTTGATAGGAATATGCTGTTTTGAGCCTGGACATCTCCCACACATGCTGAGTGTCAATGCAGCTTTCAGTCAGAGATGGTTAGCTTGGGAAGTAACGGTGTCTAAATACGTCCTTGAGGGTTACAGCATTTCAGACAACAGTGCGGTTTCTATGCTCCAAGTATTTGAGCTCAGAAAGATATTGATCACCTACTATGTCAAGGTAAAAATGCTGCAGATGAAAAAAGTTGCAAAAATGCATTTTATTTTAACATAGTATAGTATGTCCTAGTTTTAAACAGTTTGCTATCAAGGCTAAGATTTCCTTGTTGTTTGCTTACCAATGTTTTATTTTATAAAACTAGAGCATCATATATTACACGGTAAAGGCAGAGAAACTGGAAAAATGGTTACAATCTGAATCCATCGTTGGAGGATTAAAAGGAACACTGGACAAACAGTATGCAGATTTGGATCCTGTATTCAGCGTAAACATTGACGAAGACTATGACTATAATGCTTCAGGCATCACAAGAACCAGTTTCTGCAACATCTACTTGAGTTGGATACAGTATTGTAATTCAAAGAAAGAAGTGGTTCGTATACAATAATAATTATTTCTTACTTTATATCCTATTATTTATTAGTACTTATTGCATTAAATGCTAATTTAAAGCACATTATTCAGATAGGATTGTTAAGAAAATTGTGAACTAA